>RPOG01001620.1:94458-137109 GCA_008086565.1 Thalassoma bifasciatum | reverse complement strand
AGCCGGCCCATGCTGATGAAAGAGCTGACAGGTGTGGGTCATTATAAACGGAGACTAAAGCCAAATGCTGTGCCGACTATTTTCCAACACAAACCCACAAAACTTCCTCTGGAAACCACTGAAGTCCGCTCCAGGACTTATATGATCCTGTATGAGATCCAGCCCGGTGCAACCATATGACATCACTACCCAGACGTTAGTGCGGCGTAAACAACAATGGCGGCCTACAGGTGAAAATATTTGTTCAAATTTTATACAAACTAAGATATTTAGAGAGATTTTATTATGGTTCTTATGTAGCTGGTAAAAACACTGATCATTCAGGAAAATGATGTTCTGGTAGCCAGGGGAACTTTTAAAGGCGGAGGAGTCTGATTATCTCATATTTCCTTCAATCCTGGACACACTTGTAAAAGGAAATTGTTATCAAGGACTTGCCTGTTCAAATTAAATGAAAAATAAAGGATTGTTACAGCGATGGTAACGAAAAGCAAGTGACTGTTTCATGTCTCCTTTTCTGGCAGGTTTTAGGAATCAAACGTCTAAACTTTGAGCTGTTTCTCTTCTTTTTTCTGGATGAAGTGTCTTTGTTGCAGCAGCTCTGGTGTCTGGATTGCAGGACAGGACGTTGAGAATGGGAATAGTTGCTGTTAAAGTGTTGAAACTGTGGTTTTTTAAAACAGGTTTTTGGTGTTTGAGCTGTCAGAGCAGGTTGTTTCAGCCGTGACTGTGATTGTCTCAGTGAGGAGGACGCTCTGCTGCAGACTCTCTAACTAAACACACTCTGACTGTTCAGCGTCTCCATCACAGAAACCAGACTGCTCTTTAATAAACTCACATGCTCCACTCGCCCCGTCGCGTGCGTCGGTGGCCTCGACTCTCGGTGGGTTTTGTAGCCAGACGAGACGTGGCGCTGTGACTCAGACCCTCTGCTGATGTAAAAGATGTGATGGCGAGCTGTTTGGGATGAATCTAGGTCAGGCAGCGCGGGGCGAGAGACCTTCATGATGAACTGACCATGAGGAAAAGAGAGAGTAATAAGTAGGGTTATTAGCGTCTCAGCCTCCTTCCATCATCACACAGATTAGTGTGTGTGTGTGTGGGCGCATTAGAGGATGAGTGTGTGCGAGCATGTCAGATAAGCATGTGTTTACTGTTTGTGTGTTTGCTTTGATGATTTTAGACACAGAGAGCAGGAAACCTAAAGCAGCTACATCTCTGAAAACAAACAGAGAAAACAGAGAGTGTGAGGAGGAGTGTTGATGTTAATGGTTCAGCCTGAAAGAATAGTTCCTGCAGAGAGGAGAGTCTAACGTTAGTGAGCGTACATCCATTTTACAGAACTCCATTTATGTCCTATCGCTCGCTGAGTTGTGTCTTTGATGAGTGTTTGCAACCAAAACTTGTTCATTTAGAATAAAAAAAAATCACTGTGCTGTGAGGAAACATCCTGAGGAAACATTTATTCTGCTCAGATCTGCAGAGACGCCTCTTAAAGCACGTCTTCTGTTAGTCAGAGTCTAAGAAATGAAGCAGGAAACATTTATGAGGCATAAATGCACCTTTTAATGCCTGAATCTATGTTAAAAGTCTAAGACCACTGCCATAAGTTTGCATCCCCCAGTTCTTAACAGCGTGTATTTCCCCCTTTAACATCAGTGACAGCTTCAAGTCTTTTGTGCTGGTTGTGGATGAGGGTCTTTATTTTCTCAGATGGTAAAACTGACCATTCTTCTTGGCAAAAAGCCTCCAGTTCCTGTAAATTCTTGCATGAGCTGCAGGTTTGAGATCTCGATATTGAGGTCAGGAGGCTGAGATGGCCACTCCAGAACCTTCACTTTATTCTGCTGTAGCCAATGGCAGGTCCACTTGTCCTTGTGTTTTGGATCATTGTCATGTGTGAACGTCCAAGTACGTCTCATGTGCAGCTTCTGGGCTGATGAGTGTAAATTTTCCTCCAGTATTTTCTGATAACATGCTGCATTCATCCTTCATTCATCAGTTTGGACCAAGTTTCCTGAGCCTTTGTAGCTCACACATCCCCAAAACATCAGTGATCCACCTCCGTGTTTCACAGTAGGAATGGTGGACCTTTCATCATAGGCCTTGTTGACTCCTCTCCAAATGGAACAATGTTTATGGTTGTGGACAAAAAGTTCACTTTTGCTCTCATCACTCCAAATGACTTTGTTCCAGAAGTTTTGAGGCTTGTCTCTGTGCTGTTTGGCGTATTGTAAGCAGGAAACTTTGTGGCATTTGTGTAGAAATGTCTTTCTTCAGCCCATTTTTCCTCAAGTGCCTCCTTATTGTGCATCTTGAAACAGCCAGACCACATTCTTTCAGAGAGTCCTTAAGTTATTTGTGTGTTTTTCTTTGCATCCAGAACAATTTTCCTGTCAGTTGTAGCTGAAATGTTTGTTGGTCTACCTGACCGTGGTTTGGTTTCAACAGAATCCCTCATTTTCCACTTCTTCATTAGAGTTTGAACTCTGCTTATTGGCATCCTCAGTTCCTTGGATATCTTTTTATATCCCTTTCCTGTTTTATACAGTTGGATTCACTTTTCCTGCAGAAACTTTGACAATTCTTTTTCTTTCCTCATGACTCAGAATCCAGAAATGTCAGTGCAGCACTGGATGAAAGATGCAAGTGTGTGTCAGGAGCTCAGAAACTCACTGAGCTTTTATACAAACACACTGATTACAAATAGATCACAGGTGAGGATGGTTACCTTCTTATTTAAATCTCTCTCATCCATCTGCTTTATCTCTTTGTCTCTAACTCTCAGCATCTCCTCCGTTTGGCTCACGCACTCTCTCACACTTCCTTTCCCTGAAGCTCATCCTCTCCCCTCCTCTCTCTCTCTCTCTCTCTCTCTCTCTCTCTCGGGGGGAGTGAGCGGTCGTAACGTAAGCGCCCGTCATCTCTTATCATCGCCACTGTGTTCCCAGAGAGTGCGGCAGTCCACATCTCTCCCTCCCTCTCTCTCTCTCTCTCGCTCTCTCTCTCTCTCTCTCCTGTGCTGTGTGGATGTAGCTCTACCTCAGAGACCTCCATGTCTGCTGTCATGTTCTGTGGTCTGAGGAGGGACATCGGGGCGAACAGTGTCGGTGAGTCCTGAACCCTGGAGGGGGGATTTGTAGCTCCTGATTTCTCGCTGTTATCATCTTATGTTGGGCTTTTTTGAGGACTACATTTCCCAGAAATCACCTGTCTTTCAAACATTGCATAGATGTTCTGTTTGGGGCTCTAAAGGTTGTGATCTTTCAGCTTTTGTGGTTGTTATTTATTTAATTTCTGCACATTCCTCCGACTGATGAGTCTTCCACAGATTCAGGACGGGTGTTTTTGTGCTGAGCAGATTAAAGACTTTGATTTTTGCTTCTATATTTGGCGTTGAATTCGTCCCGCTGTGGATGAAAAGGCTAATTACGAATGCCTGTTAATAGCAGAAGTAATCACGTCGATTTTCTGGCTTTAGCTGCGGTAAAGAGTGCAAAGATCTTAAAATATCCTCGACTTAAAAAGACTTTATGAAGCGTGATGATGAGGGATCAGGAGTCACAGGAACCAGACAAAGAAAGCAAACACCTGAACGTCTGCAGACTCAGGAAAAACAATTATTTTATCCTCTACGTTGAAATGTAAGATAAAAGCTCTGCTAAGCTCTCCTGCGTGCTTCACCCTCCGGCTTCTCGAACTCTAGCAGCTTCTCCCGTTGTTGTCTGGAGCTTTAAACACCGTCAGGTTTGTGGAGGTTGAAGAGTTCAGATGCAAAGGAGCTAAAAATGTTTTTTATTGCTTCTTCTTGTCTGTTTATCTCCTGGAAGAGGTGATAAGAGTCTCATTCATAGACTTAATCCTCTCGTTCTTCTTCTAAACTGTACATTTAAGATGAAAGGAGATAAACTTTACTCCCCTGTTTGAGTCTCAAAGCTTAAAGACGGGGTATTGTGCTTGTTTTGGTCTTTAGTCTGTCCCTCTGGGGCACCTGTAGTGTCTTCACTTGGTTTACAGCTCAGATAAATCTCTTTTTTTTCCTCAGTGGTGTTTTAGAAAACACTCATATCAGACTCTTTTACAGCTGCTGTGTCTTTAAGGCTCCCTTCACTCTGATTGGTCAGCGCTCTAGAGCAGTGGCTCCCAACCTTTTCCAACTTGGGGCCCACTTCTATGTCTCAAATATTTTTTGCAGCCCACCTCTCGCCTCGTAAATATGGATATCATATGATGCCTTCTGTGGGAATGTTTTTTATATATAACTATTTAAAAATGTTTAACCCTTGGTATGCCAAACTCATTGGGGGGAGCAAAATAACCCACTTTTAAATGGCTGGGGTTCACAAACCATCCAAAACCTAAAAAAAAACCCTGGTGACATTATCAGCTTCTCAAGTTTCCCAGAGTACCTGAATGTATCATGAGTGACGTCAACAACATGTGTTAACAGGGCTAAATTCTGTAGAAATCAAAAAATTCTACTTTTTTTTTTTTGCTTTCATCAAGCCCTAAATGATGATTATACAATTCTACACCATGTATTTACACTTCTGAAATCTTTTGAATTTTTCCTGAACTCATAAGGGAGCATAGACTTCACTTTTTGGAGAAAAATGAGACCACAGTGAGAAGAAATGTGACAGAAGCAAAAAAACAACCAGAAAAGGTTTGGTATCTCTAGAATGAAAATCCTTTGAATCATGACTGAGTTTTAACATTTAAAGCAGTATTCTGTATGTTTTTGTTATTATGTAATCACAGCCTCCCAACACACAGAAAAGTCTCACTTTTTTAGAAATTATTTGGCGGCCCACTGGCAACATCTTGGGCCACGACCCACAGGTTGGGAATCACTGCTCTAGAGGCTTGTCTGAAGGTTGAGCTATGGGGAGACCTTGGTGTTTGAGGCCCCACCCTTTAATCTGGTGAAGATTACAGACAGATTCATGGATTTCTACATCACTTGAATATGTAGAGGTTTGAAAATCTGCACATGCTCAGTGTGAACATAAAGCTTTGGTACTTTAAAGGAGTGGAGAGATGTCGACCATGTGACAGTATTTTTCTTTAAATTCTGAAAAAGATGTTGCAGCTGAGTGAGAAACTTGTCATGTAGAAGTTTCTCGTCGTGGTACAGAACTGGAGAAGTTTAAAGTTATAGAGTTGAAGATCTACAATTAGAGCTTAATGTCACATCATTCCTGCTGATATCAAAAACTCTACAGTATTCGGATTTTTTTGCATCTCATGTGTTTTGGTGACAACCAGGCAATCAAATCTTCCCTTAGTTATCTCAAATAATCCCGTCTTCTTTCAATTTCTTACACAACAAACGACAAAAACAGAAAAAAAGATCAACTGGTGAATCATTTTTCATGTTCTCAGGTAACTCAACAGAGGGATACTTTTCAAATCTGACAAAGATACTTCATTTCAAGCAGAGGTTTCCAAAGTGTGGGTTACTAAATGCCTTCCCAAATAAAACACTATTTACCAGTTGCATGTTTCATCCATTATTGTAAAATTATTAACAAATATACAGGTTGAATTTGATATAAAACCATGCAAGCGGAGAAAAACAGAGGTGCCTAAACCGGGGTAACGACTGTATCAGAGGAGAGGGATTCATTTAGTTTTGAAATGATCTTNGAGCTCAACTTCAGCCACTTCAGTTTCCAGTTTAATAAATAAGTTCTGGTTAAGAGTCCATTGTCTGTTTTTTAACCTCTCAAGACCTGAAATCAACGTATGTGACTTTATATTTCTGCCACTTAAAGCCATGAAACTTCATTTTTTTAAAGCTTTAATGTATCAGCCACGTTTAGAGACACTTCACACGTCATCTTTTGGCGATATCACAACTTTACACCCATTTTTGTGAGAAATAAATAGTAATTAGGGGCGCAGATGGCCTCGTGGATCTGGCCGCGCACCATGAGGTTCGCCCTCGAGCGGGTGGCCCGGAATTGATTTCCGCCTGTGGCCTGTTTCCCGCATGTCATTCCCCACTCTCTCCCCCTTTCCTGCTCTATCCACTGGCCTCGTCTATCCAATTAAAGGCAGAAAAGCCCAAAAATATCTTTAAAAAAAAAAGAAATAGATAGTAGTTATGAACAATACCACTTATAACTAAAAACAAGTAGCTAACTAATAACACTAAAAACATAACTTCCTGTACAAAAACCAAGTTAAGTTTTTGTACTTATTAGGTCATACTGATGTTAAATAGCAAGGAGAAATAAAAAAATGTTCATGAGATAAACAAATTCCTGTAAAAGTATAAACATAAATAGAGTTTAAATTTGATATTACAGTTTGCAAACACAACATGTTTGATCTGTTTTTCTTTGTTGACGACCCAGAGAAGACTGAACCAGGATAATTATGGAATCAGAACAGATAGAAATCTATACATGTCAAATAAAAAACAGATAAATTGAGTATTTTAGGCGTCTTTTATGCTCTTTTTTTGTCTCTTTGAGGATTGGCCTATCAGTATATTTCAAAAGCAGGATGTTCGTAGTTTCTGGATTCAATTCTTATGATATTCAGGGCTGAAAAGTTTGTAAATCTTCACTGAAATATAGAGCAGTGACTCACAGCCTGTTGCTCAACCATGATCGTTGATTTTAGTTTAAGCCCCGCCTCTAATAAAGCAAACAGCCAATCACAGCTTAGGTTTTCTGGGTGGTTACTTCCTGGCTCAGTCTTTCTAACAAACCAGCTCCTCGTGAAGTTTGTGCGGAAAACTTTGACAGAAAAGATGTTAAAGTATCCCTAGGTATCCCAGAATGCTTTGCAGAGACAAGTGTGTTGCCTGTCCTTTTTAGTTTGCATGTTCAAATACAGAATTTTTGACTCATCATACACTTTATTCCTTATAATGTGAAATAATGTGGATTAATTCTGCAGGAAACACTGATTTTAACCAGACTGTAGCACAAACCGAAGCTTGGACTGAGATTATCGGCTCTGACAGCCGCACAAACCTGCTTTTATCACCCTCCTTTATAATAAACTCCGCTGTAACAGTCGGAGCCATGTATCAGGGGCATTAATAAGGTGAGCTGCATCCTATTTCACGGCCCAGCGAGCCCAGTGGGAGCGTTTCTGTGCGCGACGGCCTGAGAGACTCACTAAGCTGATAGCGGTGCTGGGATGTGCAGGAAGCCAGAACTCTGCTCTTCATTCTTTTTGTTTTATGCGGATTAAGACACTTTAAAGGTCTCACATTTCACTGCACGCTTTGTTAAACCGCAGCTGCTCTTTGCTTTGGTCCTCAGGAGGCTGCGGTTGGGGAAATGAAGCAGTTAGAGCTGGATTTAAGTCTCAGAGTCTGGTTAACAGAATCTACACCTGTATCAAACACCACGTCCTGTGTCTTCTCCCGCTTTCAGGGATTGATTTAATCTTTCTATCACGGAGGAGAAACGGAGAATAAATGAATGATGAGGGTTTTATCTCCGCCTCAGCTCTCGGCCCCGCTGCGTTGATCCACTTCATTTTCTGGGCATTACCGCGCTGACCGCCGCCAGCGTTTAACAGCGGCTGCGTCGGATGTTATCATCAGCTGTGCGTGACGCGTGCAGCTCCCTCTGCAAACGGCGCCCGGCTCAGCGTGTTGCAGCCATCATCCTGCAGGAGGACGTCTGTTCTGTGGGTACGAGCGTGACGCGGGGAAACAACACGATCGAAGGCGAGAACTCTCTGAACTTTGGACGCTCGCTGGAGATCGTTTGCTCCGTGGGGCGTGAAAGACGAGTGCAGAAACTCTCATTTCTTCCTGAGCGTTCAAATATCCCAGGAGTCTGTGCGTCCTCTGTGGAAATGTTGTGGAAGTAAATGAACGGTGGTTTTGCTGCTGCATTTTCCTCAGACTTTAAATCACAGTCGATCTTGATGACGATTATATTTGTTAACACTTTTGGAGCTTTTCCACTATACAGTTCCAGCTCTACTCTCCTCGTCTCTACTGGGTTTGGTTATCTTTTCCTCTAGCCAATGACAGTTTTTGGGATCTTTGGTTTGGCTTTTGTGTCAGAGTTTGTCCCTGAACAGAAGTTTGATTTATTTTTAAAGATAACAAAGACTCAAACTGGATGTTCTGCCTCGGAGCCTTAAATTAACTCCACGTTCCAAACTATCAAACTTGTTGTTGTTGTTCAGGTGAAGTTTGTGTGAAAGCTGCCGTCTGTTCACTTCACCTTTCAGAGTCTGCAGGAAATAAAAGTTCATCATCGGTGTGTGCATGAGGAAGTTTAAAAGTTTACTTTTTGAGGAATCGGTTCAAAACTAACATCTTAAAGCTGCTGAAGTCGTAAGAAAAGTTAAATCAAAGTTTGCAGAAAATGCTTTTCACGCCCTGTGATGCAAATTGTTGAACATCTGGTGGATTTGACTGAGATGTTTTGGCTTCATGCTGCAGTGATGGATTTATTACAGAATAACTGGGACCAAGCTTCTGAAGCTGCAGTTTTCAACCTTAGAAAAGTTAATGAACAAGTGACAAATATAGTTTTTAAAGGATGATTTTAACCATGATGATAATCAACACCTCACTGAGACAAACATGTAGAATTTATCTGAGATTATTCAGCAAAATCAGAACTCAACCTGTCACCTAACCCTGAAGATCTTTCTACTTGGAGACTATGTATTATGTGCAATTTTCAAAATGTGATCGTCTGGTTTGTTGAAGTGAGAATAATTTCCAATTCAGACGTTATTTCTTTATTTTCAACCTCAGGGATCTTAAGCTGTTTTTTGGTTGTTTTTTGCTTTAACCACATTCTTTCTTTTTGCGGTCTCATTTTTCTCCACAAAGTGAAGTTCTGCTTCTTTATAGATTCAGAAAAACCATAATACAGAAATAAGGAATTATTGTAAACAGCCCATTGCCAGATAGTGTGAAGTCTAAGGAACATAGGAAAATATAACTGGTCTAAAAATTGTAATGTTTGTAATATTTATCTCATTGTGGTCTCATGTATCACTATAACATGAAGTCATACACTTCTATTAGTTTGGACAAAATGAAAATAAATTTTGAAGCACAAATACTGGGTGTACATTCACCATTTAAGGCTTGATTAAAGCAAAAGAAAATGTAGAATTTGGGGATTTTTACAGGATTCATATGAAACAAACTGTTGATTTTCTGCAGATTTTAAAAGACGACAAAAGAATCAAAGCAATGATGAAAACCTCTCACTTTTTCCTTTCTATTAGCGCATGTTACTGGTGTCACTGGTGATGCATTCAGGTACTCTTGGAAACTTAATTTTTTCAGTTTTTAGATTGGATAAAGGATTTGTGAATGCAAATAATTTTAAAATCTGTTTTGATTTGCTCCTACAGATTTGAGATTCCTTGGGTTAATATCTTGTAAAAATTGTCTTATGAGACTTAAGTTGAGCCACATTCTTCTGACAGGTTAAGAAAAATGTCTTATTTCAAGATATTTAAAGACAAAAAAGATGCTTTGAGACATTTTAACCAAAAAATAAGAGATGAACACTTGTTAATGTTCAGTTTTTGCAGTGAAAAGAGTCGAAGTGTTGATACAAATGTGTTGTTGTTGCCAAGAAAGAAGCAAAAATACAGAATTTATTCCAGGAACGAGGCTGTTGATGCTGCTGGAAATTAGACTCCTGTTGATGTGATAGAGGTGACACAAAAAGACACAAAAAGACACAAAAGAGAAGAATATATGTTGTATTTTCAGAATGAGATAAAACATCAGTTTGAGTTAAAAAACTTCAATATTTAAGTTCCTCACGACAGAAATATGTTTTTTGAAATAAGTGTTTTTCTCGTTGTTGTCATCGTCTGCTCTGTGAAAGTTTCCCCAAACTAAAGTTGAGCTCTGTGATAGAGAAAGGAGGTAATGAGAGGATACAGAGAGAGGAGAGAAAAACAGGAGATCATTGCAGCTATAGCGACGCTGACAACCCCCCCCCTTTGNGTGTGTGTGTGTGTGTGTGTGTGTGTGTGTGTGTGTGTGTGTGTGTGTGTGTGCCTCTGATACTACAATTTTTCAAGATCAAAATCTTTAGACAGGTTAGAAAATTGCACTAATTTATATTTTGCTCTGTTGGATCTTAAAGATGTTCCACGTAAAAGCGTCATGAAGCAAAACAAAAGTAATGGGAGTAAAAAAAAACAAACAAAAAAAAACAAACTTCTGTTCATCAGCTGATCAGAAGTTTAAAAGCACAGCCTTTATCAAAACCTGTAACAACTCAACGCCATCACTGCTGAGGTTGGACGCAGTTAAACAGACGTTTAGAGTTTCTTCAAAGATTCTGAGGGTTATGGAACAAAAAAAGTCAAGAACATTTCACCAGCGCTGAACCGGAGGATCTGATTGGCTGAAGACACGGGACGATCCTCGACCCAAATGAAGGTGGTTACTGGAGCCGACTGCAGCCCGATAACATCAGACGGCGTCAGAGAGAGAAGAGCCTCTTCAAAGACCTCGACTCAACCACAATAAATCACCAGTTTGGACTCTGACAGAGAGCATCATGGGACATTAAAAGAAGAAAGAATCGAACCTTGATGGTCCTGATGGAAGGAGATCCCACTGAGATGTTCTCTACACTGCAAAAACTGAAATCTAAACAAGTCATTCTGTCTTATTTGTAGTAAAAATTGTCTTATTGTTCTTAATTCGAGCCACATTCACCAGACCAGGTCATAAAAATGTCTTATTTCAAGTTTTTTAAGACAAAAATGAGGTGTAAATTGCTTGTAACAAGTCAAAAAAATCAGCCAATGGGATAAGACGAATTCACCCGGGAAGTTTCTTGAAATTAGAAAGATGTCTTAAAACAAGAATCTTTTATCTTTCCATTTTAACACGGAAGAATTTATAGTTTATAATCTTTTTCACCCTCAAATGTTTGCCAAAACATTTGTAAAAATACATTTGTTTGGAAAAAAATGTGAAAACATTTTTTCAGAGGAATAAAAATATCCTGACACAGGCTAATATGAATTTCCACCACATGAACCATTGAATTTAGGAGAAAATAACTTTGAAATAGGTGTTTACTGTAGTGACCACTATGCACCACAGGGTTAAAATGACTGTTTTTAAACTCTGTGTTTCTTTTAAACTTTAAAATTTTGAATTTTGGTGTGTGTTTTTAAATCTGTTCTGTGCAGCGTCTTTGGGTGACCTGAAAGGCGCCTTTAAATAAAATGAATTATAATTACTATTAATCTCACTTTTTGCAGTGGAGACAGACAATTGGATGAGTGAAAACTCGCTATAGCAAAACCTGAAACCAGTTTTGAAGCTTGGATGTTGAACTAAACAGACTTGAGGCTTAAATTAGTCCATAATAAGTTCCTGAGTTTGTTCTGAGCTGGTTGTTAGAAACATGAAGCTCCTGAATCAATGACGACCGCCAAGATCTTTAAATCCTGTTTGTGATCAGGATCAGACTTTCTCTCTCTCTCTCAGTGAAACTTCAGATGAACAGGTGCTCCCTGTTTTATCCTCTCTCTCCTTCATTGTGCCGCCTACCTGCTGCTGCTGCAGCGCTGAATAGCTGCTTGATTATCACGTTGTGTCGCCTTAAATACCGTATTCAACAGAAAGAAACGGTCTGAGTGTGTTCCTCTCTCTGATGGAGCCGCTCTGAATAACATCTCTCGTTGTCTTCATGTCTCTGGAAACGCCCGGCTGCTCTGCTCCTCGTTAACGCAGACGTGACGACCTGGCAGACGCCCAAAACAAACCCGTCCTGCACACGCTGCTGCACGCTCAGCTCGTTCAAGTGTAGTGAGCACATTAACTCAGACAACACAGCAACAATGAGGAGCATTGTTATGTTAATTCAGACCATTGTGAGCAGCTCCAACACTCTCAGGACGTTCACTCAGATTTATTATTGTTTGGAGATTTTCATTAAGTGTTCCCACAACACCAGGAGTTTCTCTTCTGGTTTCTCCTCCAAACTTGTCAAAGTCGTGATTTTTCTTCACATGAAATGAACTTTGGAGCCGTCAGAGTCGAAGGAACGAGAGCTGTGTTACAAAAAGAGAAAAGCATCTGTTTGTTGCTGGAGCTGGAGGAGTTCACACAGTTGAAATATTTCTGTTTTTGCCTCATGGTTCAAATACAGGCTGTTTACGAGAAGTTTGAAATGCCCTTTTTGAGTTTTTAAACCCATAAATGGATCTTAGAAGAAGATAAAGTCACACTCGATGCACCACATTTGTTCATCTCTGAATCTCCAAACCAGGCTTTTCTGTTTGTGCTTCAGTTCACAATAAAGTTCACAAAAGGAGGGAAAGATCCCTCTAACCAAATAATTCAGAATAAATCTAAATCACTTCTTTCATAAAATCACAAACATGGTCTTAATTTGTTTTCATGTTTCCACTCATCTGCAGAAAACAAATTCAGAAATTCCAAAATTCCCTCCATGAATTTAGTTGCTGTGCTTTTATTTTGAAGGGTCAGACTCGCCTGCAGTCGCTGCACACGACTGTCTGATTTTATGTTCCTGCAAACACAACACGACCAAACAAAAACACACACACACACCCACACGGTAATGTGGAGTGGCACTGTCGGATCCTGCACAGCGAGGTGACTCTAAGATGATAACACACACACACACACACACTCTGACACACACTCTCTTTCAGTCACGTGTGTTTCCGTCTGCAGTAGTTGTGTGTTTTTGGTGCCGAACACACTCTCTAAGTCCGTTCGTGTCTTTGAGTGAACTCCAGCGTGCGTCACTCCGTGTGGAGCGTCCCCCGTGGTTAATGTAAGGTCATGGCGGCCGCGGCGAGCACAGCGGCGCCCTCTGGCAGAGTGTGTTTGTGAATGAAGGAGACGGATGAATAGAGAGCAGAGAATTCCTGTTTGAATGTGTTTGTGTAATTACTTCGCCCTCAGTAACAGTCGGAGCGAACTCATCTGCTGTTGTGTTCATGTGAAACTGTGCCAGTGTGTGTGTGTGTGTGTGTGTGTGTGTGTGTGTGTTACCTGAAGGGAAATCTGAAATGACTTAATGTGAGTGGATGTAGGTGGACAGTTGGTGCAGAGGTACGCTGGTCGTCACAGACTGAACAGGTGGAGGAAAGTTTAACAGTCAGGAGTGAAAGATAAACATCTGTATCATCAGTGTGAGAAGAAAACTGGGTCAGAATTATTCCAGTCTGGCGAAAACATCTGGAAACCTCCATCAAAGCGGGAAACACCCTCAGATCAAGGAAACACTTCCATCCATCTTCTTCCGGGGTCAGCGGCCGAAGCAGGGAAGCCCAGACTTCCCTCACCCCAGCTGCTTCGTCCAGCTCTTTCCGGGGGATCAGAGACATTCCCAGGTCAGCAGAGAGACTTAGGGTGAATTCCAATTCCTGTCTTAACCCTCAATCTCAAACTGCGCACTCCCTCGAAGTGTAAATGCTGTCCTGATTCTCAGAAAGTTGAGGTTGAGGGATAAGTTTGAGGCTGTTTCTCCCTCAATACTGAGATTCTCCGACACCACCCTTGGGACTAAGGGACACCCAGAATGCATTGCACATTTCAGCAGATAAACATGCCGTCAAAGAAGGCGAGCTACAAATGTATTTTCTTTTTTAATGAAGATATAAATATTATGAAAACTATTGTATTATCTTAGTTTAGACCCATTTTATGGATTATTTACCTCGTTGTTGCAGAACATTTGTTTTAATTTACCATCTTTTGTCAATAGCGGCCGGTGTGTTGTTCCTATCGTTTAAGTTAGTTAACGTTACAAAATGGTCATTTTTCTCCGTGGTAATGTTTATCAAGATAACAGCCTATATAACATGCTTGTGCTGATAATGGTATAAGATGACCGGGCTAATCTCAAAAAGATGCAAAAGACAGAAACACCGCGGCAGACGGCATTGTCTCTGATCCTGTAGATGCCTTCGCTTCCTTCTTCTTCTTCTTCTGAATTGAGAGACTGAACGCTGCTTTGGCATAATGCTGCCCCCTACACTCTGAAGATGTATCTGCATTTAAGGGGTGTCCCATTTCTAAGTCACAAGATAGACCTGAACACTTGGTTTTGAGGGCTAAAAGATTGAGAAAGGAATTGGAATTGGGCCTTAGTCTCTCTCCAGCGTGTCTGGGGTCTCCTCCCGTGCCCTGAACACCTCACAGGGAGACGTCCAGGAGGCACCGAGCCACCTCATCTGGCTCCTCTCAACGTGGAGGAGCAGCGACTCTACTCCGAGCTTCTCCCTGATGGCCGAGCTTCTCACCCTATCTCTAAGGGAGAGCCCAGCCACCCTGAGGAGGAAGCTCATTTCGGCCGCTTGTTCCCGCGATCTTGTTCTTTCGGTCACTACCCAGAGCTCATGACCATAGGTGAGGGTAGGAACGGAGATCGACCAGTAAACAGAGCTTTACCTTTCGGCTCAGCTCCCTCTTCGCCACAACGGACCGGTGCAGAGTCTGCATCACTGCAGACGCTCCATCCTTCCCTCACTTGAGAACAAGACCCCGAGGTACTTAAACTCCTCCACTTGTGGCAGGATCTCATCCCCGACCTGGAGAGGGCGCTCCACCTTTTTGGAGATGCTGATTCTCATCCCAGCCGCTTCACACTCGGCTGCTAACAGATCCAGTGAGAGTTGAAGGTCACGGTCTGATGGAGCCAACAGGACCAAATCATCTGCAAAAAGCAGTGACCTAATCATGAGGAACCTAAAAATGAACCCACAATAAATCGCAACTGTAGTTTAGGGAAAAATAAACAATTATTTTTGAAAATCTTTCAGACCTACTGAAGATGCACCAGGTTCTTACAAGTTCTTACATTTGAATACTGATCTGAATACTTGATAACATCACTGCAGTTATAATGTGACAGTAAAATACTTTTATTTTCTCACTCTCTCACTTAAACAAATGAAATGAAGACCATGATGCACCTGCACATGTTACAGACATTTTAACAGTCAACAATCCTCGACCTGGACGCCAATGACAAACCAACTTACTTATAGTAGTATTTGATGTTGTAGTATTTGGCGTACTTTAACGAGTATGAGTACTTGAGCTTGGTATCGCACCTATAAATCCTAATTCGTAACAAATTCAGTGATGTTTTGTTGTGTTTTTGATGAAGAAAGGACTTTAGTGTCGTGATGGCTCCATATTTTCGTTCTGACCTGAGTCTCCACCTGAAATCTGCACAAACAAACAAACGAATAAACAAACAGACGGAGCCTGAATCTGCTGCAAGAGAGAACAAAATAACCACATCTTTTATAATCCCAGATTCATCTGCAGCAGCCGCACAGAGGACAGAGAGAGTGTGTGTGTGTGTGTGTGACCACACTGTAAACATGTTTGTGTGTGTGTGTGTGTGTGTGTGCAGAAAGCTTGAAGGGATCCAGCGTCCTACAGAGCGCTGTCTGCTGGTATTTTCTTCATGCATGCACTCACACACACACACACAGAGCTGGCAGGTGTTTCTGTGTAAAGCTTTTAATCTGACTGCTGCAGTTTTTCACCCACATCTTGTTTAACAAGCTGCAGAAGCTGAACCTGGAGTTTGTTCTTCAGCCGTTACAGTAACAGGAGATTTGTTTTAACAGGTGAATCAATCAGGGAGGGAACGTTCGGGCTCAGCGCTGCAGAGAAAAACTATAATTGGTGCAAAAAACTGAAGATCTTTAGTGGGAGTGTGGGATGCATGTGTGAGGAAATCCTCCTCAGGTAAATAAAGTCCTGACAGCAGCTGTTAACGACTCCACAGCAAACAGAGGTGTGCACAGATACTTTAGAGGACATGGACCAAAGAAACAAAGGCACATTCAGTGTGTGTGTTGGCTCTGGAGAGGAGAGAACATGAACATGTGTTTTGGTTTCCAGGATGGAAGTTAATCATGTTTTAATCAGCGCTGGGGCAGATTAATGTAGTTCACCAACAAGGAGGGCACTTCAGCGTTTGTTCTGGCTCCCAAGACTGTTTCAGCATGATTTGATATCTGAAAGGGCACTTAAGTGTATTTTGGCTTGCAAGACATCTATAGCACAAGTTTTGACTCCAAAGATGTCACTTTAGCACATTGTCAGGTCCCGAAAAGGCTCTTTTCGTGTGTTTTGGCTCCCAGCAGAGCAGTAAAGCTCTCAAAAAGTCACTGTAGCATATGTCTTGGCTCAAAAGACAGCACTTTACCATATTATTTGCAACTGAGATTGTGTTTCAGCATAGTTTGACATCTGAAAGGGACACTTTATCCACTACATTGCATGTTTTGGCTCCCAGAAAAGCATTAGAGTGTTTGTTTTGGTGCCTAGGATGGTAGTAAAGCTCTCACTTGTGCACGTGTTGGCTACAAAGATGTCATTTAAGCACATTCTATACTCCCAAGACTTTATTTCAGGGCTATTTGACATCTAAGAAGACACATTAGATTATTTTGGCCCTCATGACAACTATAGCACATGTTTGGGCTCCAAAGGTGGGACTTAAGCACACTGTTTGCTCCAAAAAAAACACTTAATTGTGTGTGTTTGGCTCCAAGAAGGAAAGATAAGCCCTCAAGAAGGTACTATAGCTCTTGTTTTGGCTCCCAAGACAGCATTTAAATGCATTATTGGCTCCAAAAAAAAGCACTTAATTGTGTGTTTTGGCTCCCACTAGAGCAGTAAAGATCCCAAAAAGTCACTTTTGCGCATGTTTTAGCTCCAAAGATGACATTTAAGCACATTCTATGCTCCCAAGACTGTATTTCAGGGCTTTTTGACATCTGAGAAGACACTCCAGAGTATTTTGGCCACAAGAAAACTATAGCACATGTTTGGGCTCCAAAGGTGGGACTTAAGCACACTATTTGCTCCAGGAAAAGCACTTAATTGTGTGTGTTGGCTCCCACTAGAGCAGTAAAGATCCCAAAAAAGTCACTTTTGCACATGTTTTGGCTCCAAAGATGCCATTTAAGCAAATTCTATGCTCCCTAGACTGTATTTCAGGGCTGTTTGACATCTGAGAAGACACTCCAGAGTATTTTGACCTCGAGATAACTATAGCACATGTTTTGGCTCCACAGGTGGGACTTAAGCACACTATTTCCCCGCAAAAAAACACTTTATTGTGTGTTTTGGCTCCTATTAGGACAGATAAGCTCTCAAAAAGGTACTGTAGCACTTGTTTTGGCTCCCAAGACAACACTTCAGCACATTATTTGCTCCTGAGGTCGTTTTTCAGTATGATTTGGCACCAGAAAGGGACACTTTAGGGTGACTGACTCACAAGACAACTAAAGCACATGTTTTGGCTCCCAGAATAGTATTTGAGTGTTTGTTTTGGCTCCCAGGAAGACAATTAAGCTCTCAAAAAGGTACTTTAGCACATATTTTGGCTCTGAAGACAGCACTTAAGCACATTATTGGCTCCAAAAAAAGCACTGAACTGTGTGTTTTGGCTCCCAGTTTGGCAGTTAAGATCTCAAAAAGCCACTGTAAGTCATGTTGTGGCTCCAAAGATGACATTTGAGCAAATTAAATGCTCCTAAGACTGCATTGACAGCTGGAGTGCGTTTTGGCTCTTAAGACAACTATAGCGCACGTTTGGCTTCCTAAAAAGCACTTGATTGTGTGCTTCGGCTTCCAAGAGGGCTGTTAAGCTCTTAAAGAAGTACTTTAGAACATTTTTTGGCTCTCAAGACAGCTTTTAAGTAAATTGTTGGTTCCCTAAATAACTTTGTTGGTGTGTTTTGGCTTTCAGGAGGGCAGTATAACTCTCACAAAGGGACTTTAGTTTGTGTTTTGGCTCCAAAATGTCACTTAAGCGCATTATATGCTCCCAAAAAAGGTATTTTATGGTTTGCTTTGGCTTTCAGGAGGGCAGTTAAACTCAATTAGGCAAGTTTATGCATTTCAACATGCTCTTTATTGAACCTGTTCCCTGTAACACACAGCACCGCTTTTTTAAAAACATTTGTTTTCGTCAACATGTTTATCATGTTTAGTGGTTCCTCAACCAGGAGCATTTTTTGCGTGTGTTTTGGCTTCCAAAAAGTCACTTAAGTGTAAATTTGGCACTACAGATGGCACCTTAGCAAGTGTTTAGCTCCTGACAGGGCACCTTCACATGTTTTGGCTCCTAAATTGGCAACTTTGATGTGTGTTTTGGCTCATAAAAGGACTCTTTAGCATTTGTTTTTCAATAATTTTGCCATGATAGAGGATGCCGAGTTTTGGTGAAGAGACTTAATTACACAGGAAGAGTCTGTTTTCATTCCAGCGTAGAAATCTTTGTGAACTATTTATTACAAATCTTAAACTCTGGGTGGTGTAACCTGGAGTTTTTCAGACATCATGGATCAGCAGAAGCTCATGGTTGGAGCAGGAAGCAGAGGAAGTCGTGTGTCTCATGACTCCAGCTGCTCTGACAGCAGCCGGCAGGTGTTGATGGATGAAGGATGACGGAGCCAAACCAGGACAGAGCAGAGACAGTGGAGAGTTCAGAGTGAGACCTCAGCGTTAAGAAAAAACAAGAAATACATCTTAATCACAAAATATGTTATAGATTCCACCACCTTGTGCAGATTAGAGATTTAACTTTGAATCAAAAGACCCCAAAGAAAAGTTAATTTGCGAACAAAGTACAAGACTATTTCTTGAATATTTACTCACGTTTTATTTGAAACATTTATGCTTCACCACGTAAGAGGAACGATCAACAAGAGCTCGAACATCACCTGAGTTGTCAGTTTGGTGCTTTACTTCGCTGTTGTTTCATTAGAGAGGGAGAATTCGTCTTATCCCATTAGCAGATTTTTTTTTACTTGTTACAAGCAATTTTAACCTCATTTTTGTCTTCAAAAAACTTAAAATAAGACATTTTTATGACCTGGTCTGGTGAATGTGGCTCAAATCAAGAAAAATAAGATAAATGTTACTAGAAATAAGACGTAATGACTTGCTTAGATTTGTTTTTGCAGTGTGGAAGCTTTAGATTCAACCCCAGAAGTTTCCAGATGTTAAAAACAGACATTATTGTTGCATTTTGGGCATTTTAGTCATTTTTTATATCATATTTTGCCACTTTTGGACAATTTTGTCACTACTTTTTCAGTATTTCCAGATTTTATCCCAATTTAAAAGCCACTTTTTGTTGGTTTTTGGCAATTTTTACTACGTCAAACTAAATTCTGTTGCTGTTTTTGCCCCTTTTTATCACTTAGATTGTTTCTTTTGCAAAGGTTGTTTCTAACAGTTTGTCTCTTTGGTTGAGTAACACTGGTGCAAAAACTGAAGCTGATATTTTGACACTTTTCAGGTTATAGAAATATTTCACTGTCTGTGATTAGAATATTGCAACAGGACATTTATTTGAAAACCAGACATTATTCTTGTGTAAAAATAAACCTCTGAGTCCTGCTTTTCTTTCCTTTTACCCCTGATTAGATATTTTTCAGAGTAACTTCTGACTCAGGGGCTGAAACTGCAGTGAAACCTCGACCTTCCTGTGAACTGCCAATGGGATAAGAAGAAGTTTCTTGTATCAAGACATCTTTCTAATTTCAAGAAACTTTACGACAAATTCGTCTTATCCTATTGGCAGATTTTTCTTTTCTACTTGTTACAAGCAATTTTAACCTCATTTTTGTCTTTAAAAAACTTGAAAAAAGACATTTTTATGACCTGGTCTGGTGAATGTGGCTCAAATTAAGAACAATAAGACAAATTTGACTAAAAATAAGACAGAATGACTTGCTTAGATTTCTGTTTTTGCAGTGCATGTGGTCTGATGAGTCCAGATTGTTCCAGAGTGATGGGCGCATCAGGGTAAGAAGAGGCAGGTGAAGTGATGTACCCATCATGACTAGTGCCTACTGTACGAGCCTGTTGCTTATCTATTTAGGCAAGAGAAAAAAAAGTTTCCAAAAGAAGAGAAGATGAGCTTTTATAGTCAAAATAGCAAAAAAAAAAAAAATCCAGGTGACTTTTTACCTGATACTTAAGTCTGCAGAGAGAAGTCGTCCTCTATCGCCCCCTACTGTCTTGTTTAAGGAAAGAGAAGAGACTTCAGAAACATCTTTTTTTTTTTTGAGTAGTAAAAGAAAGTGCAGCCTGTTCTCAGTGAATGAAAACAGAGTCTTGACACTGACACTACAGAAGCAAATAGAGTTGGATGGTTGCGCTGACATCCGTTGCCGACCTGCGTGGCGTGTGAAGTCATCCCCGTCTGTGCCTGTAAAGCTTCTCTGGCTCCGAGCATCACGCCGTCGCCTCTGCAGCAGGTGGAAAATCTGGCCTGATGCCTCGTCTATAACTCAACCTGTTCAGTAAGCCGACAGCGCCAGGACTCATTAGCCTAATCGCATTCAAATTATTCACCAGCAGACGCTAATTTATCAGGCAGAGAGAGAGAACACAGAGAGAAAAAAGACCTTAACCTGTTACACTCCACCAGCCCGTCGACGCCGTGTTTGCCATCCCTCTGACGCCATCAAGGTATAAACGGTAACACCTTCTGCGCTAAGAAGTTTAGAGTCTTCACATTTCAGTCTCTAAGTTTGTTTCTCAGTTTTCTTCATTAGTGAAAGAATCACTCACAACAACGTGGACGTCCTACCTGTTTGGGGTCATGACGTCACATCCTGACGCCCGTACCCTGAATATTCACTCTCCTTTCCACCAGAGGAATCCAGAGTTCAAACATATCAAAAGTGTTGTTTCATCAAATTATTCCAAGTGGTGAAATTTCTCCTGTAAAGTCCGTTGTTTGTCTGTCTGTCGTGTCCGTTCTCATCAATAACAGCAGCTTCACAGTCTTAGAGCATTTCCTCCTCAATGTCAATCTGACAAAGCTGCAAGTCTGTGTTTTCAACAGGGTTCTAGCTGCAAGACTAAAGTGACTCCATCGTTTTCTGTTGAGTTTTCATCCCAGGACAGCTTGTGATAGACAACAAGTGCTCCCTGCTTGACAGTTCCTGTGTAATATCTCTATTAGAGGGTCGTTTATTGGCTAACAGGCCTGTCACTCACTCCTACAGTAACCAATCACCTTACACTTCACAGGAAGCAGCTGTAGCCATTTGGATCATTGATGAAACCTATTTATTGACACGACAGATGAGGAACAATCTGTGCCTGTGAACTACAATTTCATGATTTTTGTTGAACTTTTCCACAAAGAGAGCACAGTTGACTTAAAAGAGGACACTGAGCGCTGATAAAGCTGGTTTTGTTTGCGAGAAGTCGTCAGACTTGACTGTGGTAAATGAGAACACATCTGCTGTATTTGCTCACCTGAGACTAAAAACTCTCTAACTCCTACAAAGTTTTACCTAAAAAGCTCAAATTTCACCCAGATGTAGATGAGAAGGTGTAGCAGTGATGTGGTGGATGTTTAGTGTCTGACATGAAGCATCTTGAAGTTAATGATGCTCAAAAAATGAAAAGAAAAAAAAGAGTTTCAGCTGCATTTATCCTGATGAGGACTTTAGCCACATATGAAAACATGACATTTTCTGAAACTAGAGACTTTAATCTTTCAAATGAGGTGTCACTGATGAATTCAGACCTTGTGGTTCTTCAGTTATGAGCTTTAAAAATGAAGCATGGTGAATAGGTCTGAGTTGGTTGGGTTTTAAGGGGTTAAAGAAGAAGACGTGTCAGACAGGAGCTGGCGTGTGGATCCATTCAGAGGAAATATTAGTATTAACGCGTCGTGTGTTCGGCTTTTGTGACAAACATGTTTGCAGAGCGCAGATATCTCAACAACAACGACGTCGACGGCGGCTCCAGCTCTGGAGATTTGTGAGTTTGGAGGAATTAAAGCGCCGAGGGCGAAGTGACTGAAACGGTTTCAGACACGGAGACGTCCAAACGGCCTCCAGCGTTTCTCACGTCACCGTCTGTGCACGTGGAGGTTTCTGCTGCGTGTCTGTGCACACGCAGGTGAACATCCTGGATCCTTCCGGGCATGCATCACTCCACCGCCTGAGGCTGAGCGTGTGTGTGTGTGTGTGTGTGTGTGTGTGTGTGTGTGTGTGTTGATGAGCAGCCTCTTGAGTCTTTAATGCCTATGACAGCCCCACCAGAGGAAAACAGCACAGCCAGATAACTCATGAACGCCGCTTAAAGCAAAATTAAATCCACAACTTATGAATTATTAAAGCTATTACACCTCTGTGAAGATCGTTAAACTCCTAAACACAACAACAATGGCCTCTTTTCCCTCCTCTGTCCCTGCTGCACAGACGTGATTTCAGAGCATCAGCAGAGGGAGGAAAGGAGGAAAATGTGTCACGTATGAAAAGTGATGAAAGAAAAACAGAGCAAGTTAGAAAACAGGAGGACGATCAGAAAAGAAAGATGGTATTGGTTTTGAGGGATGAGTTTGTCTTCATGAGAGGAAGAGCTGTAAAAGACGACTCAGGGATTTGTGGAAGGTTTAAAAACAGATATGAGACAGAAAGAGTCAAAGATAGCTCTTTTTGTTCTTCAGTTTTTATAAGTAAAAATACAATTGTTAAAAGTTCAGTTTAGAAATAGCAAGAATAAGTCTTAGACTCTGGGTTTCGAGAAAAGCCAAAATTCAACTATTTATCTAAATATCTTCTTAATTTTTTTTTGCCTTTTGACTTTTTGTATCAAAACTTCAACTTTTTATCTCAAACACTGCCTTTATTTCAAAACGTAGACTTTTTATCTTAGACTTTTGTCATCTTAAAAGTTTGACCTTTGTACTTTTTTCACTTAATGTTGAACAGATTTCTTAAACTCTGGAAGTTTTTGACTTTTTGTCTTTATTTCTAAAAAATTTCACTTTTCATACTAAAATATTGACCTTTTATCTTAAAGTCAGAAACAATTCTTACCTTCAGTAGTAACAGCTTTTGATGTTTCAATGGTTTGATGCATAGACTGTATAATGAGTGGACGTAACGATGTGTGACTCTAACTGAAGCCTCCAGCAGATGCCCCGCCCCCTGGTGTCTGGCTGCAGTAAAGGTCATAAGCCCCGCCCCCTGGCGTCTGGCTGCAGTATAGGTCATAAGCCCCGCCCCCTGGTGTCTGGCTGCAGTATAGGTCATAAGCCCCGCCCCCTGGTGTCTGGCTGCAGTATAGGTCATAAGCCCCGCCTCCCCATGTATTCCAGATATGAGCCGGGAAAACTTAAAAAAATTACGATACCTTGTAGAAACGTTTCTCTCATCTTTACTCTAAGGTGGTATGATGATGTCATTTGGCTGCATGGTGTTCAGGTGTTTTTTTCTGAGAAGTTAGTGTCTCATTAGTTATTGGACGTTAAAAACCGTGATATAAGTTTCGTTTTACGATAGTTGAGAGCTGCCGTTCGTGAGTAGTTTTTATCAGGGATATAAGAAACTTCAGGAAAGAGCCAAAAGGAGAATAAACCTTCTGAAGAAGGAGAAATAAATATTTTTATTTCTCTTTTTTACTTGGTTCCACCGGAAATTCTCTGCTGCGCAGACTCTGGCTGCACAATGGCGGCTAGAGAAACTGGTTTTTTGGCTTCAAAAACGTAGAACGGTGACAGGCGGAAGCACGCTGTTTATTCTATATACAGTCAATGGTTTGATGTAACGCTCTGTCATTGTGAAAATTTCACTAAAGTTTGATTTAAAGAAAATCATGAATCAAATTGAAATCGCTGTATCTGCCAGAAAAATTGCAAAAATTAGATCTTTTTCTAAAACCGTTCAGCTCGACTACAGAGGCAGCAAATGTTCATCGTATTTAGGGGTTAGAGTTGGGCTGTGAACATTTTTAACACTTGAACGTGGACCCTGAGTTGGAAAAAGTTGGGAACCACTGGAACAGAGTTTGGGAAAAGTTTTTTTTCACCTTCACAAGAAGCAACATTTGTCTTAACTCTGAGCTGGTTTTGAAGAAGTTTGTCCCCCTTACAGCAGCATGAGTCACCACTAAAAAGCAGAACTTTCAGCTTCTTTAAAGTGAATCTTGGAGCGATGTTTGAGGAACACGTGGGCGTAATTAAAAGAGGCGTTAAAAGCAGCAGAAGGTGAGGGATACAGGACTCTGTGACTCTTTCATGCTGCTGCTGCTGGAGGAGCTGAAAAGCATTAAAAACTACACATTTATTCTCCACATTTGGCGACAACGACGACGTTTAAGCCGCGGTGTAATTGTCCCTGATTAAAATGACACTTCTAGACTAAGGCATGAAAGTATTTGAGAATTGGTCCATGAATTGTTAAAGTCTCCCCCTTCCTCCCTGATGCAGCAGAGGTTGTAAAGTAGGACACATCCTCTCTCCTCAGAGCCCAAACAACAACAGGCTGAGCTCCACAGCTGCTGTCAGACTCAGTCACAGGCTGCCTCTGCTAAGTGCTTCATATCCTGAGTAGTAGAATAAAGATGAGACCCTAAAACCTTGAATAAAATCAGGAATAAATGCTCGTGACGGAGTTAAAATTACGACCTGTGAAAGACGTTCGCAGTCGTTCCTCACTCTTAATCCTTTCAGAGCAATAAAAAGAAAGTGATAGAAGTAGAAGTTCACCTGATTGTGTGAAACGCCTGATTTTAAAGTCTTGTTTGGAAAGAGACGCGGTAAAAAGTGAAGCCAAACAGCGACGTTAAGCCCAGGACACAGGAAATAATGAGTGTTTGTCGCCCGTGCAGTTTATTCAGCGCTTTAAATGGACGGACACATGTGGTGATGTGAGCAGAACTGAATTTATTACTTAATCAAATATTAAAATCCTCACCCGTCTCTGCCAGAGACAATAAAGCGCGACATCTGTTCCCCCCTGTGACACATCACAGTGACAGCGTCTCTTTCTGCGTCCAGCTCTTCATCCGCCCGTCGTGTTTACAGATTCATCAGGAACAGAGAAACAGACTCTGTGGGGAAATCTTTCCTGGAGGAGCAGCTGTGATTGGTGGATTAAACCTTGGAGAGGTTCCTGATGTGTTTTTGAGCAGGAAAAGCTCTGAAACAACCTGCACAGACTGTCGGTGTAAAAAAGCTCTGAAAGTAAAAACAGGTGAATCATTAAAGGCTCTTGGATCAGTTTCATTTATCTTTGTCAGAGTCAGACGAGCTGGTGGTTCTGAACCGAAGATGAAAATCAGAAACATCTGTTTGTTCTTTTGACTTTGACAACAACGAATGTGTCATTTGATAATTCTAACATAAACTAAAGTAGTTTTTCAGTCAGCTTAGTTTGTTGGTAGATTGGTCTGTTTGATGGATTATTCTTTGTTTTCTTTTTTGGTTGGATGGGTGGACAGTTGGTCTGTTGCTTTGTTGAACTGCAGGTTGGTTGGTTTATTCCTTGGTTGGTAGATTGGATGATTTATGCTTTGGTTGGTTGGATGTTTGGTTGTGTCTTTGGGTCTTCTGTTTGTTTAATTGGTTCTTTGATTGGTTGGTGGTGTCATAAGCTGATTGGTTCTTTGGATGGATGAATGGTTTATGCTTTGGTTGGTTGGTTGGTCTGGTGGTTTATTGGTTGGTTGATTGGTTCTTTGGATGGATGGATGGTTTCTGCTTTGGTTGGTAGGTTGGTTGGTTTGGTGGTTTGGTGGTGTCATAAGTTGATTGGTTGGTTGATTGGTTGGTTGGATGGATGGATGGATGAATGGTTTATGCTTTGGTTGGTAGGTTGGTTGGTTTGGTGGTTTGGTGGTGTCATAAGTTGATTGGTTGGTTGATTGGTTGGTTGGATGGATGAATGGTTTCTGCTTTGGTTGGTTGGTTGGTTGGTTTGGTGGTTTATTGGTTGGTTGATTGGTTCTTTGGATGGATGAATAGTTTATGCTTTGGTTGGTAAGTCGGTTGGTTGGTTTGTCGGTAATTTGGTTCTAAGCTTGGTTGTTTGGTTTGGTGGTTTGGTGGTGTCATAAGTTGATTGGTTGGTTGATTGGTTGGTTGGTTGGATGGATGGATGAATGGTTTCTGCTTTGGTTGGTTGGTTGGTTGGTTCTTTGGTTGATTTGTTGGTTGTTTTTTTGGTTGGTTGGTTCATTGGTCGGTTGGTTTGGTGGTTGGTTGGTTGTTTTGATGGTTTGTTGGTTTGGTGGTTGGTTGTTTTGATGGTTTGTTGGTTGGTTGGTTGATCAGTTGGTTGGTTCTTTGGTTGATTTGTTGGTTGTTTTTTTTGGTTGGTTGGTTCATTGGTCAGTTGGTTGGTTGGTTGGTTGGTTGATTTGTCAGTTGGTTTCGTTGGTTCTTTGGTTCATTGGTCGGTTGTTTTTTTGGTTGGTTGGTTCTTTGGTTTGTTGGTTCTTTGGTTGGTTGGTTGGTTCATTGGTCGGTTGGTTGGTTTTTTTGGTTGGTTGGTTCATTAGTTGGTTGATTCATTGGTCGGTTGGTTGGTTTTTTTGGTAGGTTGGTTCATTGGTTGGTTGGTTCATTGGTCGGTCGGTTGGTTGGTTCATTGGTCGGTTGTTTTTTTGGTTGGTTGGTTCTTTGGTTGGTTGATTCTTTGGTTGGTTGGTTGGTTTATTGGTCGGTTGGTTCATTGGTCGGTTGATACTTTGGTTGGTTGGTTGGTTGATTTGTTGGTTGATTGTCTTTTCTGGATGAATGAACAGTTTCTGCTTTGGTTGTTTGGTTGGTTGGCTATGTCGTCCATTCAACAGTTTCAATCAATCAATCTTTTTTTATACAGCGCCAAATCATAACAAACGTTATCTCAAGACACTTTACAAAACATTCGCAGGTTGATACCTGTTAATGTTAAAGTTTGTTCCAGTTTGTTCTTTGTTTGATCTGTTTGTCTTTAGGTTGGTTTGGTGGTTGGATGGTTTATGTGTTGGTGGTTTGGCTTGTTAGTCGGTTGGTTAGATTGTAGCTTGCTGGTTGGCTTGTTTAATAAAAAAAAGTGAAAACTCTCCAAAATGTGTTATTTTCCCGGTATCTCTTGTTCACTCGCTCGTTGGTTGATTTGATCGACTGGTTTGTTTGTTGGTTTTTGTGTAGAAACCAACCTCCTGGTTCAATTTCTACACTGTGATTTTCCACCAGAGTTCATCTTTTTCCTAAGAATCTTTGTACATTTCAATATTTCAACATATAAACGGTTAGAAACTGTCACTTCTTGTTGTGGTTCTGAAATGTTTAAGCCGACATCTAATCTCTTTATCAACCTTCTAAATATTTATGATTTTTTCTAACTCTTGGACCATATTGTGATAAATCCCTCTAACAAATATCTTGAACATAACTATGTTCCACCATAAAAAATCAGTTGTTTTCTGAGATATGAAGATGTATAGTTTGTTTCTAAGTCGGTGATAAATCAGTGAAAACATGAAGGTTAAATCTTTTGTTGTCTGTGTTTTCTGCAGATGACGGGCCCTACGGAAAAACGAAGGATATATCTGGTCCAGAGCACAACATGGCCTCGAGAAGACACAGTATACCTGGTATGTTCTTGTTTATTTCTATTTCTCTTTGTCTTATCTTTCCTTCAAATGTTATAAAACAGTTTTTATTTTTTCTATGGGATGTTTCAAACGATGAGAATGATGCAGCGTGTGAATTGTATTCATCTTCAAACCCAATGACCTGTTTCTCTTCATCTCTCACTCTCTTAACACTTCAACAAAATCCTTTCTCTGAGTTTCCCATAAACTCTTTCTCTCTCTCTCTGACTTTATTTTATCTTTTATTCCTCCGTCTTTTGTACTTTCCCCTCTCGTCTTTCTCTCTCTTTATCCGCCTCTCCTCCCCACTCGGTTACATAACTCCGCTCCCTCGTCACCTTTCCTCAAAGTGAAACAATTACTCTCTCACCTTCCTCTCTGCTGCTGATTCCTCGATGCTGTTGTTTGACATAAGTGTGTGTTTCAGTGTGTGTGTGTGTGTGTGTGTGAATATATTTGCACTTTTTCCATTTGCCTGATTACCGTTGAGGGTGTAATATCTTTCCTCGCTTCTCTGTTTAACATCATTTGGAGAGTTTCCTCCTCAGTATCATAAAACTCTCCTGGTGTGTTTCCTCTTCTCCCTCAGCGTCGAGTTGAAGAGGTAGATTAAACTTTATGAATCTCGATGCGCCGCTGCGTTTTCTGCGTCTTCTGAGAGAAAAAAAAAAAAGAAGAAAAAACTCATTTTGTGATGGAATCAGCTCCGAAAATATTCACGCCATCAAACTACATTTGTAAAAGCTTTGATGCTTTTATGCAAATATGAGCAGCACAATGACTAATGAATGAGTGAGTGCTCTCTGCAGATAATGTGTGCTGAAGTGTGTGTGTGTGTTTGCCTGTTGGGACATGTGTGTGTGTGTGTGTGTGTGTGTGTGTGTGTGTGTGTGTTGTAATACCCGGCAGAGATAACCGTGGTCTGAAGCACCTCACTGATCCTCTGTGTCGCCTCAGAGATTTATCTAATCTCACCATCCATCACATCAGAGCTGCACTCACCTGTGTGTGTGTGTGTGTGTGTGTGTGTGTGAGGTAGATGCATTTACCTGCTTCCTCCTCAGTTTGCATATGTAATTTAGACAATTCAACCCACTTTCTGTCAAACTCCAACATCGAAAGTTTAGATTCTTCTCATTTCAGTTTCTAAGTTTGTTTCTCAGTTTTCTTAATTAGTGAAAGAATCACTCACAACAACGTGGACGTCCTACCTGTTTGGGGTCATGACGTCACATCCTGACGCCCGTACCCTGAATATTCACTCTCCTTTCCACCAGAGGAATCCAGAGTTCAAACATATGTTTTCACAACAAAGTAGTTTAATAAGGTTCACCACTTTAAAGAGGACATTTCAGGCAAGTTTGTCTGTCTGTCGTGTCCGTTCTCATCAATAACAGCAGCTTCACAGTCTTAGAGCATTTCCTCCTCAATGTCAATCTGACAAAGCTGCAAGTCTTTGTTTTCAACAGGGTTCTAGCTGCAAGACTAAAGTCACCCCAAGGTTTTCTGTTGAGTTTTCATCCCAGGACAGCTTGTGATAGACAACAAGTGCTCCCTGCTTGACTGATCTTGTGTAATTTCTCTATTAGAGGGTTGTTTATTGGCTAACAGGCCTGTCACTCACTCCTACAGTAACCAATCACCTTACACTTCACAGGAAGCAGCTGTAGCCATTTACATCATTGGTGAGACCTATTTATTGACACGACAGATGAGGAACGATTTTTGTTGAACCTTTGTACAGAGAGAGAGCAAAGTTCACCACAAAGAGGACACTGAGCACTGAAACAGCTGGTTTTGTTTTCGAGAAGTTGTCGGACTTGACTGTGATAAATGAGAAAACATCTGCTGTATTTGCTCACCTGAGACTAAAAACTCTCTTAACTCCCACAAGGTTTTACCTGGAAAACTCCAATTTCACCCAGATGTAGATGAGAAGGTGTAAAAGTGATGTGGTGGATGTTTTATGTCTGACATGAAGCATCTTGGAGTTAACAGTTTCTCATGAAGTTACAAAAAACGAAGAGTAAAAAAGTGTTTCAGCTGCATTTATCCTGATGTGGACTTTAGCCACATATAAAAACATGACATTTTCTGAAACTAGAGACTTAAATCTAAGACAACAAGTGCTCCCTGCTTGACTGGTCCTGTGTAATTTCTCTATTAGAGGGTCGTTTATTGGCTAACAGGCCTGTCACTCACTCCTACAGTAACCAATCACCTTACACTTCACAGGAAGCAGCTGTAGCCACTTAGATCATTGGTGAGACCCACTTATCGCTGAGCATCTCTATCTAGATTAATGTTGAGGCCCGATCTGTGGCTGGAAACAACAACTCCATGATTTTTGTCGAACCATTTCCACAAAGAGAGCAAAGTTGTCTACAGAGAGAACACTGAGCACTGATACAGCTGGTTTTGTGAACACATATGTTAGTGTTTGTTCACCTGAGACTAAAAACTCTCTAACTCCTACAAGATTTTTTCTAAAAAGCTCAAATTTCACCCAGATGTAGATGAGAAGGTGTAGAAGTGATGTGAGGGATGTTTTATGTCTGACATGAAGCATCTTGGAGTTAACGGTTTCTCATGAAGTTACAAAAAACGAAGAGAAAAAAGTGTTTCAGCTGCATTTATCCTGATGTGGACTTTAGCCACATATAAAAACATGACATTTTCTGAAAGTAGAGACTTTAAAATCTTTCAAATGAGGAGAAACTGATGAATTTAGACCTTGTGGTTCTTTAGTTATAAGCTCTGAAACATAGAATGGTGTATATACCAGAATTAGGTTGGGTGTCAGAGGTTGAATTGTAACCTGCAGGTTTATCATGTATTTAATCCACACTTTAACATTTTTCTGAGCTGTTCGTCACCTTAACTTTCTTTCTGACGTGTTTTGAAATAACAATATGGAAACAAACTGCCGGTGTGAAAGGTGATTAATCACCTGAATCTGCCGCCCCTCGGCTGATGAAGCCATATGGCGAGTGTCATTAGCTGTCTGTCCTGTGGTTAAGCTGTTTGTTGCATAAAAAAAGAGTTTAATCCACCGTGCACAACACTGGCATCAAATATCAGGCACGAACCAGTGAGGGCTGCTGGGAAAAATGGAGCATTTAGCTGCCAAACGTTGGGATCTTTCCCTCAGGAGATCAGATAAAGTTGTTTTGTGCTGTAACTAATTCACCCTCTGGGGTTAATAAAGATAAACCTTACACCTGAAAGAGATTTAAAGGCACCAAAACACCTTAATGTGATCCTAAACTCTCACATTAGTGTGAGCAGAAATGTTTTTTACACAATGCATTGGGCATAAAAATCAAGAATAAAAGTTGCACCTGAATATTAACCACCTACAAACTTAAAAGGACTGGGAAATTAATCTTAAATTAGACTAAATTGCAATATGTCCTGTCGCATTATTCTAATCACAGACAGTGAAATATTTCTATAACCTGAAATGTGTCAAAATATCAGATACAGTTTTTACAGCAGATGTTTTCTGTTCTACACCAGAGTTACTCAACCAAAGAGACAAACTGTTAAAAACTACCTTTATAAAAGAAACTATACAAGAAAGACGAGAAAAGACGAAAAAACAGCAACAAAATTTAGTTTGAGGTTGTAAAAATTGCCAAAAAAACAACAAAAGTTGGCATTTAGATTGGGATAAAATCTGGAAATACTCAAAAAGTAGCAAAAAATGGTCCAAAAGTGGCAAAATGGGATATAAAACATGACTAAAATGCCCAAAATGCAACACAAATGAGCAAAAACATTTGTTGGAGGGACTTTGAAAAAATTCAGAAAGTAGCAAAATTGAAGAAAAAAAGTGACAAAAACCAGTGAAAGTGGTAAAAAATGGCTAAAGTCAACAAAATTGGCAAGAAAGTTGAGATTAAACTTGGAAAAAAAGTCAGTTTCTGCAAAAAATTGTCAAGAAAATTGGGAGTAAATCTAAGAAATAGTGAGAAGGAATAAAAAAAATGTTCCAAAAGTGTGAAAAAAGAAGGTAAAAGTGTTTAAATGTGTAAAAATCAGTCCCAGTTGTAGTGGTAGTGGGTTGTTGTTGTTGTGCTGTAATTAATGAAACTGTTCATGTTCTACAATGAGTTTGTTTAAAAACAGAGAAGATGGAAACTAGAAATAATCACACACACAAAAAAAAAATCACAGTTGCAATATAGGAAATAATCACAGGTTATTTTTGCGAATCGTTCAGCTCTTACTCTGGTTCATGATAAACTAAAATCAGTCAAATGTCAAACTCAACCCCACACTTTCCAAAAGCTGAAAACTTCAGGTGTGTTATGAAAAATATGACATTTGATGTTTATTTCCAGGCTCAATTAAATGTTATTTTTGTCACAAAAACTGGACGACGTAAACTTTTGTTCTGATACTCTCCTGTTTTCCTCTTCCTCTCTTTGTGACTCAGCCTGATTACTTTTGTGTGAGTCTGAGATGAAACGACACTCGGAGTCAGAAACTCTAATCTTTCCTCCTGAACTTTTGCGCTGAACCCTAAACTACAAAGCAGCAGCAGGAAGAAGGTGAAGTGAACTCTGCTGCTCCCATTAGACTGTTTACCTCCACTCAGGCTGAGAGGAAAGAGTTTCCTCTGAAATCATGAAGCTTTTATAAATTCAGCTTTAATTGAGAGTTCGGGGAATAAAGAAACGTGCAGTGAGTTGTTGTCCTGGGTTCAGTCAGACCCGTCCACTATTTAAAGATCCTTCAGTTTCTGCAGAGAGTTCACAGGAAGGTCGAGGTTTCACTGCAGTTTCAGACCCTGAGTCAGAAATTACTCTGAAAAATATCTAATCAGGGGTAAAAGGAAAGAAAAGCATGACTCAGAGGTTTATTTTTACACAAGAATAATGTCTGGTTTTCAAATAAGTCTCCTGTTGCAATATTCTAATCACAGACAGTGAAACATTTCTATAACCTGAAAGTGTCAAAATATCAGCTTCAGTTTTTACAGCAGATGTTTTCTGTTCTACACCAGAGTTACTCAACCAAAGAGACAAACTGTAAGAAACAACCTTTGCAAAAGAAACTATACAAGTGATAAAAAAGAGGCAAAAACAGCAACAGAATTTAGTTTGACATAGTAAAAATTGCCAAAAACCAACAAAAAGGTTTTTTTTAATTGGGATAAAATCTGGAAATACTGAAAAAGTTGTAAAAAAATTGTCCAAAAGTGGCAAAATATGATATAAAAAATGACTAAAATGCCCAAAATGCAACAATAATGTCTGTTTTTAGCATCTGCATCTGGAAACTTCTGTGGTTGAATCTAAAGCTTCCTACACTGCAAAAACAGAAATCTAAGCAAGTTATTACGTCTTATTTTTAGTAACATTTATCTAATTTTTCTTGATTTGAGCCACATTCACCAGACCAGGTGATAAAAATGTCTTTTTTCAAAGTTTTTTAAAAACAAAAATCAGGTGTAAATTTCTTGTAACAAGTCAAAAAAATCAGCCAATGGGATAAGACGAACTTGTCGTAAAGTTTTGAAATTAGAAAGATGTCTTGACACAAGAAAATTTTTCTTATCCCATTGGCAGATTTTTTTTTTGAGTTGTAGAGAGAAGTATGTTAAGATAATTCTTGATTTTTGAGCATGGGTTTGTAAAATTCTCAGCTGTTTGCTAAATAAACTGTGTCTTAAAAAGATGATTTTTTTGTTATTCTTAAATCAAGCAACTTGAGGTGGAGCTAAATCTTAAAAACAAGTTTTAATGTTATGAAATTAAATGTGAGAAAACCAAAGTAACTTGTTTTAACAGTTATTCACTCATTTTAGGATTCTCAGACTAATTAAGACAACATTGAAACGTTCATCTAACATAGTTTTTTTTTTTAACACTTAAAGTTTATTTCCATTTTTTCATTTATGAACAGCAAAGACAGAAAAGAAAAGTAACATGAAAAAGAAAAAACAGATACAAGATAAAAAACATCAAAAACGTTGCCAGGTCTGAAATGTTCACAGCTGCCGAGGAGTTTAACAGTCGTAGGTTTTGTAAAGTATTTTCATAAATTAATGTTCTGATGAAATGTTAAATGTTTTCGCAAGTTGGAATGAGGAGCAGACACCCTTCACCTCAACTATTCCAAAATAAAGTGTCAGTTTTTCCATCTTGAAATATACAAATCTCTTCTTAATCTAAATAAAAAAGTCATTTTTTTCATTTCATGAATTTCTTTTATAATTTCTATCCATTAACATAGTTTTAAAGGCTAAAAATAAGTTAAAAAACATTAAAACAAGATATTTAATTAAGCAAATCTTTGTAAGTGCAAGATTATTTGCAGTGTCTGGTTTCTGAGCTCGTCTTAAATCCAGGAAACATCAGAGCGAAGGCGACTTCTAACCTCTTATCTCTCTGCTGTATCTGTGTGTGTGTGTTTGAGTGTGTGTGTGTGTGTGTGTGTGTGTGTGTTTGTCCTGTTCTGTGTTTGTCTATCTGTCTTTCTGTGTGTGTGTGTTTCTGGTTAGAAGCTCTGCGGGGGGTGACGATGGTGGAGCTGGTGAAGAAAGAAGGAAGCACGCTGGGCCTCACCATCTCAGGAGGAACCGACAAAGACGGGAAACCGCGAGTGTCCAACCTGAGACCTGGAGGACTGGCAGCTCGGTGAGTGCAACACCAACGAAGAAGAAGAAAAATGGATTCAGGTGTGATTTCTATGGCTGTTTTCCAAACCACCTACTACAGACTACATGTCATACTATATACTACTACTGTCACATGTAGCCTGTAGTGTGACTATTTTGTTGGACCTGTTTAGTCGTATACTACTCTGGATTTCAGGAAGTGGAGCTGATGGTTTTTTTCTAATGTTTAACTTTATCATAAATAAATCCATGAGAACATTTCAGTCATTAATTCACCACATCAATCAGTGGAGAAGTTACAGGAGCAATAAAAGTAGATAAGTTAAATTAGATGTCAATGAGATACAAAGGAAAATTAATAAAGGGAATAGAAGTTGTACTTTTTTTGAGAATTTTTATGGTTTTTTCATGATTTTTAATGGTTCAAGGAACATTTTTGATTCATTTAGAAAAACAACAAATTCATTTAGAGATTAGAGTCCTGATTTTATCAAATTTGTAAAGGTATAAAAGTTTATTACAGCAAAATCACCATATTTGATTTTTTATCTTGCACCAAAAGTTATCGTGTATTGAAAATAAATCTGAAACCAACTGACTTTTTATTTTTCCAGCTGGTGTAAAAACTGCGTCCTCATTACCCACGTAGGCTGTTAGTGTAAAATAAAAAGTGATAAATGATTTAGGGGCTTTTATGAATTTGGTAAAAGTAAACAGCTCTTTCATGATGAAGTGAGCAGATTTACCGCTGTTTCTTTCCTGTCACTTCACTTTTATCTCTGGGACCGTTTCACATTTTTGTTGNTCTTCTCTGGCCTCGTCTCTGTTTCTCTTCTCTGACCATCCAGTGTCTGGCCTCCCCCCACGCCAGGTAGACTGGTCCGTTGCAGACTGAGAAAATGACTGTTTCCCACAATGCACGGCGCTAATGGCGTTTGTCAGTTTGGGGGCGCTCAGGTTGAGGTGAATTACTGACACCTACTGGAATAAATCAGCTCAACTACAACACAACAACAAAAATGTGAAACGGTCCCAGAGATAAAAGTGAAGTGACAGGAAAGAAACAGCGGTAAATCTGCTCACTTCATCATGAAAGAGCTGTTTACTTTTACCAAATTCATAAAAGCCCCTANATCTCTGGGACCGTTTCACATTTTTGTTGTTGTGTTGTAGTTGAGCTGATTTATTCCAGTAGGTGTCAGTAATTCACCTCAACCTGAGCGCCCCCAAACTGACAAACGCCATTAGCGCCGTGCATTGTGGGAAACAGTACGCCAGGTAGACTGGTCCGTTACAGACTGAGAAATTTTCCCGGATCAGTAGAAACATCCGGGAACTTGTAGTTTACTACAGATCTACCAAGTTTTCACAAACTGATACTACAAACTGAATTTCAGCAGAAGTGTTAGGCACCGCTCGTGTCATAGGAGGTTTGGAAAACAGCCTCTGATTCCTCTCTCTGTGCAGGAGCGACCAGCTCAACGTTGGCGACTACATCAAGTCGGTAAACGGCATCAATCTGACCAAACTGCGGCACGAGGAGATAATCAGTTTACTGAAGAACGTAGGAGAGAGAGTCCTGCTGGAGGTGGAGTACGAACTGCCCCCTACAGGTGAAACTTCACCACACCTGCACAGAAAACACACTAAATCTGAAGTTAAATATACGTGACACCCTCCTCCTCCTGGTTTCATTTGTCTTTATTAAACGTTAACGCTCCATTAACATAATTTCAGAGTAAATGTGATTCAGACATGAATTAATCTGACTGTGGAGCTAAAGAAGTGCATTAATCTTTGAAACGCACCATTATTACCTCATTACTCCTCTCTTTTCATCTCTCTGTCTGTCTCCTAAAGCACCAGACAGCAGCTCAGGGGTTATATCAAAGACAATCGACATCTGTTTGCACAAAGAAGGGAGCAGCTTCGGTTTCGTCATGAGAGGTAACCTGCACGTTTGCAGAAATGCACCAACATGTGAGCATGCCGCAGCCACAGGATCAGAAATGTTGAACATGTGTGACCTGGTTTATACCAACGAGCCACTTAAAGGCGCTGTGAGGAAAAGCTCAGGTTTTTCTGGGATTAAGACTCCATTTCCCATGAGCACTATCACCCCCTATTGTAAAGATATGACTCCTAACAGGGAGGATATTTGATCTCCTTTACTTTTATTTTGGGCTAAAAAGAAAAAAAAAACAGATCTAACATTCTTATGTGAACATTTCTTAATGAAGAGCTGATGATTTAATGGTCTGTCCTTATTTTTCCCATGACTGTTAATATGATTCGCTCTAACTGCAGCAGTAACATTGGGCCTCATTCACAAAACGTTCATATGCACAAATTCGTGCCTAAATCATGCGTACGAACGTTTGACGCACAAACCTGTGATTCATCAATGTTTTCTTACCTGAATTTCTTCTTACTTTGGGAACAAATGTAGAACCTCCTCAGACCATGAGTACGCACAAATAATGAATGATCAGCTGTTTATATAACTTAAAACACAGACTCTTTTAACTCAAAACATAATATTTTAAAACTACTTTCAGTAAAAGAAAAAAGCCTTAAATAGAATTCATTAATTAAAAACTGTGCATTGGCTAAATTTATTAAAAAACCATGAAACCGACACATTTTCGTCCTCATCATGTTTATAATACTGAATCTTAAATAAAATTCTTAGTTTAGATTAAAAATATAATCATGTGCATATCAGAATGTCACATTATTTTATGTTGATTAAATCATCGACTGCTCTGACAAACAGTTTCATAAAGTTGTACAAACTGAATGAAGACGTAAAATAATTTGCGTCTTCTTATGATTTTTAAAATTTCACTCACTCAGATTTATTTACCTGTTTGTAAAAATATCCAGCAGCTGTTTTAATGTGTTATTTATGTTACGGATACACGGTACGATCTCCCTCACAGCACCAGGAGAATCAGCTGATCATTTATCTCCGGTCAGGACGAGCGTCTGCAGACGAGTCTCTGAGACACCGAGAGAACGAGCTGTGAGGTTGATGCTGATGATGAGGACCTAAAGGAAGACTGCTCCTCCTCCTGAACCTCTGAACAGATGTCCTTATATGGATGAATTGGGGCGTGGTTTATGTTAATTTCAGGATGCAGGAACTCACCTGTGGATTTAGAATGATTCTGATTCACTAATATACGCTGGAGCGAACAAAAACAGCTGCTGCACACGTGTCATGAATCCGACGGTGATTTTGCGTATTTCCTCATTTCGTGCGGGGAGTAAGAACATTTCTACGCATTTATTCCTGAATGAGGCCCAATAAGCTGAGGAACACATGAATGTACTTTAAACAGATATGCAACGATGTAAAAGGAACTTTTTGTGGAGTTACTATTTTCATTTGCTACCCCAGACTAAATTCTAATCCTGCTTAAGGTGAAGAACAGAGGAGGCTTCTTATTCCACCGTCCCAATAAGTATTAAAAAAACAAGGTCCTCATTTGTCATAATCTAATCTCAAAATGCTCCAAAAAGTTTAATTTCCTTGCTAGAATAGACCGATTTTTTTTCTGAGGGGCATCCTCCCAACCCCCCCTAACTTTGTTGACCTTTTTTAATACTTCAACTTATTCAAAGTTTTAAATTAAATTATGTTGAACTGTAAATTTTGTGCTCCCTCTTGGCCGGGACTCCCTTAAAAAAGAGTTTCTTAATCTCAATAATAATAATAATAATAATAATTTTTATTTATAGAGCGCTTTTCTAGATACTCAAAAGATGCTTCACAGACATTAAAAACATCAAATAAAACAACACAGTAACGATAACAAAAATAATAACCTATAACAATGAAAACAAGACAAAACAAAACCATGGGATACATTTAAAAGCAGTTAGACATTAAAAACACTTTTAAAAAGATGAGTTTTGAGGAGGGTTTTGAATGTGGGAACCTCATGTGAACCTCAATGGGACTGTCCTGGTAAAATAAAGGTTAAATAAGATGAATTAAAAAAATAAAATATCAAACATCTGTTGCTCTATGTAGGCATGAAGTTTCATTTAGGGAACGTCAGACTTGTTTTGAAAAAAGGTAAGCTCATATCTGTCAGCACAGAAAAGGAGAAATGTGTCAGTTTTACTCCAAAAACAGAAAACACCTCTGTAGTTTGGGGGCTTTAATCCCTGTTTTTGTTCTTCGTGCCTTGAACGGATTCATGTTTTCCTGGGAAAATCTGACCCATCCACAGATACTGAGAAAAAGTATTTAGGAATTAAACATTCTGGGGCCGATAATCTCATTTTAAATCGTGAAAAACTCGAATCTGTATAAGTGACTATTCCATGATGACGTAGAAAGTCCTCACAGGGCCTTTAAGTGACAAATGCATGACGACAAAAACTGCATTTCTGTCAGTGTTTTATCCCAACTGTGGATGCATTTCTGCAGAAAAGTTACATTTAAAATACCAACAACACTGCAAAGTTACTCACTGCTCTCCAGGAACTGTTTATGTTAGTTTGTCTCACAGCAAAGAGCAAACTAACAGGACAAGACTGCAAACTTTCATTTGTGTTTATTTGAGTCTGTTTTGTTTTTGCATGACATATCCCAATTATTTACTGCCTCCTTTAAGTTTGTAAGTCCAAAAAATACCAAAACATTATTCTTTGAATGAAGTTTCACAGGATTGAAGAAGTCTCTAAACTAGGGGAGAGGATTTGGGCGACTGGAAAAAGAAAATTAGGACCAACAATTTCTTTTAACTTAATTATGAGAAAATAGTCAAAATACTGAGATAAAGTCAGAACTCTAAGTAAAAATTCAGGATTCTGACATTAAAGGCAAAATTCTGAGAAAAATGCCAGAATTCTGAAAAAAATCAGAATTCTTAGACAAAATCAAGAATTCTGAGGAAAAAAAAGTCAAATTTAGGAGATAAAAAGTCAGAATTCTCAAATTTCCCTCATTAGTCTGACTTTCAATCTCAGAATTCTCAGTTTGAAGTCAGAAATTTCCAGAAAAAAGTCACAATTCTGACTTTAATCTCAGAATTATGACCTTTTTCTCAGAATTCTGAGATTAAAGTCACAGTTCTGATTTTTTTTCTTCTCAGAACTCAGATTTTATTCCAGAATTCTGAGGAAAAAAGTCATGATTTACAGAAAAGTTGAGATCAAAATCTGAATTCTGAGAAAAGATACAAAGTTCTGACCTGATTTCAAGGATTTTCAAGGATTCAAGGAGTTTTTATTGTCATTCATCACATGTAAAACATGGATGGAATGGAATTAGGTTTCCCTGGTCCTGGAGCAAGCACAATTGTAGAAATGAGAATAAATAAATAAATGGGTCAATGACAAAAAGAGGGTCTATAAACTTATTTTTAAAAAGTTCTTTGAAAATGGATAAAAACATATTTCTGAGTGAAGAATTATGTTTTCTAACAGATTTCAGTAGTTGACCAACATTTCAAAGTTTTTAGGTTCATTATTTTTTAGTATTTTTAATTTGAGCACCCAAAAATGTCAGGTGGTGCAACCAAATATATGAAAATATATTTATATGTTCCTGTTATTTTTTCTGTGTGAAATTATTGGCAAGTATCTCTCAAGTGTCTGTAGTGACTCATACATTTTCATTTTGTGTGTTTCATTTCTTTTATTTGNCCTGACATGGAAATTGTTCCAGTCACCAATGAAGTGAAAAAACCTTTTTTATCAGTATTTCAGAGAAATCTACAAACTTTTCCACTTGGTCACAAATGTCATTTGGGCTCCTCTGGCTGATGCAGTTTCCTGTTTCCTGTTTTATTCTCTTCACTTTAAAATAAAAGTCTAATGTTACGGTTGCACCACCCTGACATTTGACAAGGTGAAAATTACGGGACAAAAGTTTTTTACATTTCTCAACAGCTTTAAAATTCTTTTTATTGGCAAAGAATGTTTTATTTAAAAAGGTTGAAGCATAAAATAATGCCACTGTATTTTTAATTTCCATTTACAATAACTGACATTCAATTTTTAGAGTTTAATTACTCACCTATGAACAGTCCTGCCAACGTGGTGGACTGTAAAACCCCCAAACTCCTTGGTTTTGTGTTTTTTTGTACAATATAAAATTATCAAATTTCTTGTGTTCAAATAACACAGGTTTCATAGAATAAAGAAATACATGTGATGAAATACTCAATTCATGATGGAAGGAAATATTACACTCAGACACAAAAAAAGGGACTTCACCTCATTGACCCATGTGCAAATATACGAATAAAAAAGAGAATAAAAGAAAAACACAATCAACTAACCTTTGTAACAAAAAGATAGAATAAAATAATAAACTGTGCAAATATTGCAGTGAGCCTTAACTCATAATTCTGACTTTTTTCTCAGAATAAGCTTTAAAAAAAAATTATTGGACCTTTTTTTTTATTATTTTCAGTGGCCCTCATCCTCTTCTGCACTAAACAGAGTGAAACTTGTCTGTTCATTTTGCATATTCCTGATTCTTTTCTGCTTTCTGTCTGCAGGTGGAACCCACGAGGACTGGCACAAATCTCGCCCCCTTGTGGTCACATACGTTAGACCGGGGGGTCCTGCAGACAGGTGGGGACTACACCTGCAAACATGAAACCAAAAACATCAGCATGAGGGTAAAAATCAGAGAGACACTCAGAGTCAGAGACACCAGGAACATTCACACAGATCCTTTTAGAGAGCAGAATTAAAAGCGTCCAAAAAAAGTCTAAAACCAGACGAACACAGGCAGGAAAAGCAGCACAGCTCGGCCACTTCCCGCCGAGCGTCTCTGAGATGTTTCTGTGCCTCCATGCGAACAAACCCTGAGGACAACGGTGTCATTTCTCATGTCTGTCACCGGTTTGTTGACAGTTATGTGTTACTCACAGCTGCAGCAGCTTGAATCATCTCAGATCCCTTTAATGTTGTCATCCTGCGTCTGTCTCAGTCTCCATGTTGAAGAAATAATCCATGACATGCTCATGTAAATGTCAGCTTTGTGACTCTTTAACTGATCAGCTGGGATTCAACCTTCTGAGGATCTGATGAGTCAATTCTGAGACATTTACTCTCTGAAAATACTCTGCTGCAGAGGAAACGTGCTTTTTTTGATCCAGGGGAAGAGATGACGTCATTTTTCCTTCAGGAGAGAATCTTAACATCATTTACCGCTCAAAAAAATCTCTTTTTTTCTCTTTAGGGTTTAAGAAAACATTTGTTGAGCCTCTGACTGAAGCTCTTCGTTTTAGCTGCTGCTTTAAGAGAAACCCCCTTCTCTCTGATTGGCCAGAGCTTAGTATTTGAGGTCCCTTTCCTCCAGTAAGTCCCACAAAAATCTGGTTTTGAGCAGATTTAGGGAAAATTAGTGAATTGAAAAGTTAATGTGTGATGTAACTTTAATTTTTCTGACCAGACTTTGTGCTTAAAGCAGAGTTAAAACGTCTGATGATAAATATTTGTGGCAGTTTTGAAGTGGTGAAAATCGTGTCAGATTATGTCCGGCAGCAGCGTCTGTTCTCTGCAGGAGGGAAATGTTTTCATTAGTTTTCTTTCCAGGGAAGGAAACGCACATTAGTTTTACTTTATTATGAATTTGTGCTCAGTTGAAGAAAGAGAACATGTTCTTGAACTCATCGAATACAGCAGCTTGATGAAAAGTTTCCCTCCTCCAGTTCTTAACAGCGTGTATTTCCCCCTTTAACATCAGTGACAGCTTGAAGTCTTTTGTGCTGGTTGTGGATGAGGGTCTTTATTTTCTCAGATGGTAAAACTGACCATTCTTCTTGGCAAAAAGTCTCCAGTTCCTGTAAATTCTTGCTCTGTCTTGCATGAACTGCAGGTTTGAGATCTCCCCAGTGTGGCTCAATGATATTGAGGTCAGGAGACTGAGATGGCCACTCCAGAACCTCCACTTTCTTCTGCTGTAGCCAATGGCAGGTCCACTTGTCCTTGTGTTTTGGATCATTGTCATGTGTGAACGTCCAAGTACGTCTCATGTGCAGCTTCTGGGCTGATGAGTGTAAATTTTCCTCCAGTATTTTCTGATAACATGCTGCATTCATCCTTCATTCATCAGTTTGGACCAAGTTTCCTGAGCCTTTGTAGCTCACACATCCCCAAAACATCAGTGATCCACCTCCGTGTTTCACAGTAGGAATGGTGGACCTTTCATCATAGGCCTTGTTGACTCCTCTCCAAATGGAACAATGTTTATGGTTGTGGACAAAAAGTTCACTTTTGCTCTCATCACTCCAAATGACTTTGTTCCAGAAGTTTTGAGGCTTGTCTCTGTGCTGTTTGGCGTATTGTAAGCAGGAAACTTTGTGGCATTTGTGTAGAAATGTCTTTCTTCAGCCCATTTTTCCTCAAGTGCCTCCTTATTGTGCATCTTGAAACAGCCAGACCACATTCTTTCAGAGAGTCCTGTATTTCAGCTGAAGTTATTTGTGGGTTTTTCTTTGCATCCAGAACAATTTTCCTGTCAGTTGTAGCTGAAATGTTTGTTGGTCTACCTGACCGTGGTTTGGTTTCAACAGAATCCCTCATTTTCCACTTCTTCATTAGAGTTTGAACTCTGCTTATTGGCATCCTCAGTTCCTTGGATATCTTTTTATATCCCTTTCCT
>RPOG01001620.1:55000-94260 GCA_008086565.1 Thalassoma bifasciatum | reverse complement strand
CTCCAGTTCCTGTAAATTCTTGCTCTGTCTTGCATGAACTGCAGGTTTGAGATCTCCCCAGAGTGGCTCAATGATATTGAGGTCAGGAGACTGAGATGGCCACTCCAGAACCTTCACTTTATTCTGCTGTAGCCAATGGCAGGTCCACTTGTCCTTGTGTTTTGGATCATTGTCATGTGTGAACGTCCAAGTACGTCTCATGTGCAGCTTCTGGGCTGATGAGTGTAAATTTTCCTCCAGTATTTTCTGATAACATGCTGCATTCATCCTTCATTCATCAGTTTGGACCAAGTTTCCTGAGCCTTTGTAGCTCACACATCCCCAAAACATCAGTGATCCACCTCCGTGTTTCACAGTAGGAATGGTGGACCTTTCATCATAGGCCTTGTTGACTCCTCTCCAAATGGAACAATGTTTATGGTTGTGGACAAAAAGTTCACTTTTGCTCTCATCACTCCAAATGACTTTGTTCCAGAAGTTTTGAGGCTTGTCTCTGTGCTGTTTGGCGTATTGTAAGCAGGAAACTTTGTGGCATTTGTGTAGAAATGTCTTTCTTCAGCCCATTTTTCCTCAAGTGCCTCCTTATTGTGCATCTTGAAACAGCCAGACCACATTCTTTCAGAGAGTCCTGTATTTCAGCTGAAGTTATTTGTGGGTTTTTCTTTGCATCCAGAGCAATTTTCCTGTCAGTTGTAGCTGAAATGTTTGTTGGTTTGGTTTCAACAGAATCCCTCATTTTCCACTTCTTCATTAGAGTTTGAACTCTGCTTATTGACATCCTCAGTTCCTTGGATATCTTTGATATCAATGATATTGAGGTCAGGAGACTGAGATGGCCACTCCAGAACCTTCACTTTATTCTGCTGTAGCCAATGGCAGGTCCACTTGTCCTTGTGTTTTGGATCATTGTCATGTGTGAACGTCCAAGTACGTCTGTAAAAACGTGACGCTGCAGGTGCTCACTGGGCTGGTGAGTGTGCTCATGTTGCAGTTTAAATGTTGTGTTTACAAACAGTAACCTTAAACTCCTGCAGACCCTACCTTTAACTCCAGCTAAAGCTCTTCACTTGTGTCTCACTGCCAGACTTGCATCTTTAAATCTGGTTAGAATTTTCTTATTTCCTGTCTGACAGCTTCCTCTGCAGAAGAGAAATTTGTTACTTCTGCCAAAATAGGGAAAAATTGGGGTAAAGAAACCTCAGCCTCCCCTCTGATAACAACACAAGCTTTAGAAGTCGAGCTGCTATTTTTATTCCAGACCCGGCTCTTTGAAAGAGAGCTGCATGCAGAGATAAATGAGGACACATGCAGAACATCTGCAGTCCTGTTTCCTCCTGTGCTCCATCATATGCTCGTTGGAGATCTTTGCATATCTTTATCTCTTGAAGTGATTCGATGTGATTAATCGTATAATTCACGACCAACACAGAAAGTGACTCAGTTTGCATCATTCCTGCTGCATTCATAGGTGCACAAGCAGGGACAAAACCAGGATTAAATTCTGTCTTAGATAAGTCAATAAAACGGGAGTCCGAGTAGATTGTGGTAAGAGTTCTGTTCGTAGAGGTTTTACACCCAGTCGCGGCGCCTTTCCTTTCTTTATAAGGCGACGAAATATAGGGTAAATATACGGTTAACCTCTTTTCAATTAGGTGTCGTCGTACGCCAGAGTCCTCACGGAAGTAAAAATCGACATGGGCGACCCTTATAAACAACAGCTCAGAAAGTGCCGGAGAGTCATGATGTTTTATGCAGGAACACAAAAGAACTGCTTAAGTGACGTAAATATATTTGTCTTCTTTCTCTGCCTCCTCGTCCGACGTCCGCGGCCTCGGCGTGTTTACAGTCTCTTCTGGAGGTCTGCAGCAAAGTTGGTAGCCGGGTTTAATTCGAGGATGTAGGAGGGATTTTGTGTGAATTTAGGTAGTAATGACGAAGTGTAGTGTCGAGGTCCACGACAGGGAAATGGAAATCCAGCCTGTGCACAGAAGAACAACAGTGTCATTGAAACTCTGACACAAGCTTTCAACGAGACAACAGCAACAATCTTTGCTTTGTCGATTCATTTAGAAAACTTACAGGAGAACTTTGAGGGTTCGCGGAACTTTTCGGTGACGTTTCTTTCCAGACCTGATGAAGCAACTTCCTGTCCTCAAGAGTCCATTAGCAGCATTTGATGGTCACGTTAAGTTTTTTCTTTTGTCTGATTCTATCTTATGGAGCTTTTCCACTATAATTCCAGCTCTACTCTACTCAGCTCTACACGGTTTGGTTATCTTTTCCAGTGCGTGCATGTTCATCTATAACGCCACACAAACATCATTTTGTACTAACATATGTGCCACCGTGGTCTTTAAAGGAAAAAAAAAAGCTTTAAAAAGATTTCATTAAAGTAATACAGCGGCTCAATGTGGGTCGTCATGACAACGGAGGTAAACAACAGCCTGGTGCTGCTGCACGCGGAGGAAAACGAAGGAGCTGCTTCCTGACATCAACTCTTCCCTGGATCCAGTGAGATCACTTTAATTTTTGATTTTTGGGCCTGGTATAGCAGAGATTTGTTGTTGATCAATCNTCTGGTTCTGTGCCGTCAGGTTTAAATGTCATTAAAAACCCGTTGCTGACTTATTCCTTTGCCTCTTGTAAGTGATTTGTTCAGAGTCAGAAGCTGCAGAGACGACATTCTCTGACCAATGAGTGACCGGCAGTCCGTCCACGTCACCTTTTAGTATCAGCTTTACTCTCTTAGAACCAGGGTAGAGTAGGTACTAAAAACTGGCGTCTGCCGCGTAGTACCGCGCTAATGGAAACACAACACAAACCGAGTAGAGGAGAGTAGAGTAGGGCTGAGACGAGTCAGTGGAAAAGAGCATATGTGATGGATTTCTTTCTTTCTTTCTACAATCTGACTTGTCAAAAATGCATCTCAGAAAGTTCCAAATCTTTCGGAACTGAGCTGTTTATTTACCCATGAAACAAAATCCCTAAAAGATTATCACTTTTTCAGTTCATTCATGATACATTTCTTGTATCACATTTGACACACTGGGCAGTTTTGCAAACTACTTTATTAAAGTTTTTAAGTAAATATGCATTTGTTTTATGCAGAAAACACTTATTTAGAAAAAAAAAAAAAAGTTACTATTTCAGTGTTATTCTTGCTGCAACTTCTTGAAAATCAATGAATGATTAATTTAAAAAAGGGCCAAAATAAAACTTCAGCCAACTGTAGAGATATGACAATCCTTAAGGTGGTAGAATATGTTTTTAACAATATTTTTAACAGAAACTAATTATCACTTTGATGAGATAGAGATCTTTGAACTCATGTATCAAATATGATACGTTTGGCTTTATATGGTTAAGTTTCATTATGAAATGTTAATTATTTTTGAGTTTTGGTTTTTCCTTTTACCTCTTTTCCTCTGCAGTTGTGTGGTTTCCTTTTAACCTGAATTCTGAGTTTCATTTGTGTTTTTTAAAGAGCTTCATGACTGTAATTTCACTCTGTTTTACAACTCCTGTTTGATAAATGACAGCTGAGTGTGACTCGTACGTCGGCATCAATCTTCTCCTTGAAAAATTAAAACAGGTCCATTTGGAGATGAATGATTGCCTGTTGAGTGCTTTTTGAATTTTTAAGCTCGTGAGTGTTTTTGTCGTTTGTGGACTTTTTGACAGTTGTTGGGATTTTAATGGGAGCAGATCTCATGACACAGCGTTTAATCTGAAGATGTTGTGGAAGAATAATCACCCGCCTCAGTGTTTGTGTTTGTCCTCCGTTTGAACTCAAGGAGAAAAGACGCTGCAGAAATCTCAGACGGGGGAAAAAAACAGGGATGAGACAAAACAAGCAGGAGAGGTGAAGAAATAAAGTGTTTGGAAAGAGGAGAGGAGAAGATAGAGAGAGCGAAAGAGGAGGAGAGGACGATGAGACGGGCTGACAGCTCAGGCTTCAGGCTCCGTCCGTTCATCGTAACACAGATTCTTCAAAAAGCTGGAGGAAACGGACGGATCCAGGAGGTCAAAGGTCACCGCGACCATCAGAGAGACTTTATTTCTGCATTAACACTTAAAGTTTATTTCCATTTTTTCATTTATGAACAGCAAAGACAGAAAAGAAAAGTAACATGAGAAAGAAAAAAACAGATACAAGACAAAAAACATCAAAAACGTTGCCAGGTCTGAAATGTTCACAGTTGCCGAGGAGTTTAACAGTCGTAGGTTTTGTTCAGTATTTTCATAAATTAATGTTCTGATGAAATGTTAAATGGTTCTGTTGTTTTTGCAGACACCCTCCACATCAACTATTCCAGAATAAAGTGTAAATTTTTTCCATCTTGAAATATACAAATCTCTTCTTAATCGTAATAAAAAAGTCATTTTTTCCATTTCATGAATTTCTTTTATAATTTCTATCCAATTTTGTATTGTGGGTGCTTCCGCCTGTAGCCATTTACGGGTGATAACTTTCTTAGCAGCAATGATAAATATTTTTAAAAGATATTTAGTGTCTTTGCTTATATCATGTGGCAGGTCACCAAAATAAAGAAAAGTGAAATTTAACGGAACTGATATTCCAAGAACACGTTCCATAATTTTTAATATTTCTAGCCAAAACAGAAGTAGAGTTGGAAAACTCCAAAGAGAGACTTTATTTCTGCATTAACACTCAACAACCTCTGAATCAGTCGAAGGTTTTTGAGACTCAGAGTCTGATGTTGTGACTTTGTGTTTTTCAGAGAGGGAACGCTCCGTCCTGGCGATCGTCTCCTCAGCGTGGATGGCGTGCCGCTGCACAACGCCAACCACAGCGACGCCCTCAGCGTGTTGGCGCAGTGCGGGCAGGAAGCTCTGTTCCAGATAGAGTACGACGTCACCATCATGGGTACGACACACACACACACACTCACACACACACACACACACACAGGAGTGAAAGCTGGAGCTTAAAGTTTCCAGTATTTACAAAAACTTCACAGAAAAGAGCAACACTGCAAAAACAGAAATCTAAGCAAGTCATTGTTTCTTATTTGTAGTAAAAATTGTCTTATTGTTCTTAATTTGAGCCACATTCACCAGACCAGGTCATAAAAATGTCTTATTTCAAGTTTTTTAAGACAAAAATGAGGTGTAAATTGCTTGTGACAAGTAAAAAAATCTGCCAATGGGATAAGACGAATTCACCCGGGAAGTTTCTTGAAATTACAAAGATGTCTTAAAACAAGAATCTTTTATCTTATCCCATTGGCAGATTTCTTTTACTTGTTACAAGCAATTGATGCCTCATTTTTGTCTTTAAAAACTTGAAATGAGACATTTTTATGTCCTGGTCTAGTAAATGTGGCTCAAATCAAGAATAATAAGACAAATTTGACTAAAAATACGACATAATGACTTGCTTAGATTTCAGTTTTTGCAGTGAAGATGTGTTTTTTGTTGACATGTTTATGACTGTCACTTGGACTCAGCTCTGCTTTACTACTTTATCAAACTGCTCTTTATAAAACTTTTAGCCTCAAGCTTTTCTCCGATCTCTGCATCCGATTTCTCTGATCACCGTGAATCTGTGGTTCAGAAATATCAGAAACCTCAGAAACTGGAGGTCGAGTTAAAGAACCCAAATCAGTGGTTGTCAAACTTTTTGAGTCATGACCCCCAAATTTAACATGCACTGGTATCTGGGACCCCTGGGATTTATTTATCTATTATTATTTTTGATTGAAAAAGTCAACACGTCAGTTAAAACCTAAAGGAAATAATGGGGAGACAAACAAACAATAAGTCAACATTCCTGTCTTTACATCTTTACGTAAAGATTTTTTTTGGGTGTTTATAAATCTGACACTTTCAATCAGGCAAAAATACAGAACACTGGAATCTAAGCAAGTTTTTGTCTAATTTCTAGTATAAATTGTCTTTTTATTCTCAATATGAGCCACATGCAACAGACCAGTCCGGAAAAATGTCTCATTTCAAGTTATTTTGAGACGAAATTGATGTCTTAGTTGCTTGAAACAAATAAAAAAAGACTTTGCCAATGGAATAATAATAAAAAAAATTCTTGTGAAGTTTCTTGAAATTCAAATAAAGTCTTTTTTCTTGCTCCATAGGCAGATTTTTTTGACTCATTTCAAACATTTTAGCATCATTTTTGTCTTTAAATATGTTGAAATCAGACATGTGTCTGGACTGGTCAGTTGCATGTGGCTCATATTCAGAATAAAAAGACATTTTTAATCAAAGATAAGACATAAACACTTGATTAAATTTCAGTTTGTGCAGTGAAAACATGAACAGCTGCCCATTGAAGTCTTACAGGTAAAACACTGCAGTTCAGATTATACAAAACTTAGCTGACACAACAGTTTTTTTTAAAAATAATGAAGCAAAAACAAAAACAATCCTGCCTGAAACGTTTTAATTTAATCTTGGTTAAATTTTTCCCAAACGATTTGGCGACCCTAAGAAATCATCTTGCGTCCCCCATTGGGGTCAGGACCCGCAGGTTGAGAACGACTGACTCAAGTGATGATAATAATCTGATTTCCCTCCTTCAGATACGGTTACGAACGCCTCCGGTCCACTGTTGGTGGAAATCGCCAAATCTCCCGGAGCGACGCTGGGGATCAACCTGACGTCAGCGAGTCATCGAAACAAGCAGGTGATCGTCATCGACCGGGTCAAACCTGGCAGCGTGGTCGACAGGTACACACGTTGTTTCTTTGTTTACCCAATCTGTGCGAACTTTAAGGACTGTGAGTGAATAAATGAGTAGATTAAGACGATGTTTCTGCCTTTGCATTCAAACTCTCTCCTCCGTGTCTGCTTCAAAGCACAAACAGACACACACTAAAACACACTAAAACACACACACTGACGCGCTCACTCCACAACAGAGAACCACCAAAAGAAACAAAAATAAATCTCTGCTTTTTAAAGCATTTTCAGGTTTTAAGGAAGAACGGGATTACAACCATCTAAGCACTCGCACATAAACCAGCACAGCTTACATTATATGCTTATATACTTTTTTGTTGTTGTTTTAAATCAACTTAGCTTTGATAAGAGACTAAAAAACCCAAATCAGAAACACTTCCATTATAAATTTTGCACCACAACATTTATACTGTGATATGAATTTTGGGTCACACCAGCCCAGCCCTAGTCTCAGGTTTCTTGTTGCACAGAGACCTTAAACTTAAAGACCTTAAAGTTGTTATTATTGTGTACAAATTACACTCTACAAATTAAACTTGCCTGAGTTCAGGTTTATACTTTTGCATCGATTTTCAGTCGTCCTCCAAAACACACGAGGGCAGTGTGTTCTTTATGATCTCCTACTTTAAAAATAAACAACATTAGAAGAAAATAACTCACTAAGACCTTTGAAGTGTCCCTGATTTCATTTCTCACGTAAATGTAGTTAAAACACCTGCAGATGTCACGTGATTCAAACCAGGGTTGTTGCATTTTTAAATCAGCTGTTTGTAAAACATTTGAACCACGTTACCCGCTGGAGTTACACGCTCAGCTTCTCTAAACGTCCTCGTTCTGCAGCAGCGTTTCATTCAGCTCCTCTGCTGCAGAATCACTGACTTGAATGTTGTTCACACTGAATCCAGACAGATGCAGCTGGGTCACACACGTGTGCAGAAGCTGCATTTTTATGCAAAGCCTGCTCCTCTTCTTCCTCTCAGACACACACACACACACACACACTCTTCAGCGGTGTCCAGCCCAGTAACTCACACAGACAGAAGGAGACAGAAGGAGACAGGAGATGGCCTCAGGCTGCAGTCTGCCTCTGAAATATACATGAAGCACTTGAACTTTGTGTCAGAGCTGAATCCAGCTCTGAAATAACCTCAGTGCAGCGGCTGGATGCATGTGGACGTCTGAGCGCTGTCGCTGCTCGTTCCCACGCGCTTACAAACTCATTTTTCAATAATTCACACTCACGCCGGGCTGAACCAGAGGAGCTGATTTCTCTTCCTGTCCCTCCCGTGTTTGCAGGTGTGGAGCGCTGCACGCCGGAGATCACCTGCTCTCCATAGACGGCACGTCGACAGAACACTGCACCGTCCTGGAGGCCACGCAGTTATTAGCCAGCACCACCGAGCTGGTGAAGCTGGAGATGCTCCCGTCACATCAAACACGACTCGCTGGGAAACAGCACGACACAGGTGAGACCACCCGAGTTTTCATCACACACACTGCAAAAAAAGGGAGTCTGAATATAAGACAAAAACACTAAATTTGATGGAAAAATATCTTAAAACTAGTGAAATGATCTGTCCATGCAGCAAGATAATTTCACTTGACTAGAAATCTTGAAATCAGATAAATCTAAAAACAAAGACGGCCTTGATAAGTATTCTCAGATCTTAAAACAAGAAGAAAATGCTCATTTTTAGATTTTAAATGCTTGAAAACAAACTTCCTGAAGAAGAATTTTAAGTGAAATATACTGAATATGAGCAATATAATCTAATTTCATGCTTCTTATATTCTTAATTTGAGCAAATGGAATGAAAAATATCACTTTTTAAAGTCAAAACTATTCAGAATTAGAGAAGTATGATTAAGATAATTCTTGATTTTTGAGCATGGGTTTGTAAAATTCTCAGCTGTTTGCTAAATAAACTGTGTCTTAAAAAGATGATTTTTTTGTGTTATTCTTAAATCAAGCAACTTGAGGTGGAGCTAAATCTTGAAACAAGTTTTAATGTGATGAAATTACATGTGAGAAAACCAAAGTAACTTGTTTTAACAGTTATCCGCTCATTTTAGGATTCTCAGACTCATTAAGACTAAATTGAAACGTTCATCTAACATAGTTTTAAATGCTAAAAATACGTTTAAAAAAAACATTAAAGCAAGATATTGTATCAAACATGTCTCAAAGTTGGCAAGATTATTTGTAGTGCAGATAAATGAAAGAGCAGCTCATGATTAGGTTTGACACGTTTACACTGATCAGCCATTCTCAGCCCGTGGGTCCTGACCCCAGTGGGGTCGTGGGATTATTTCAGGGAGGTTAAAATACCTTTGATTGTAAAGAGAAGATCAGGACAAAAACCAGCCCCATTATCCTGCACTGCAAAAACTGAAATCTAAGCAAGTCATTCTGTCTTATTTGTAGTAAAAATTGTCTTATTGTTCTTAATTTGAGCCACATTCACCAGACCAGGTCATAAAAATGTCTTATTTCAAGTTTTTTAAAGACAAAAATGAGGTGTAAATTGCTTGTAACAAGTCAAAAAAATCTGCCAATGGGATAAGATAAAAGATTCTTGTTTTAAGACATCTTTCTAATTTCAAGAAACTTCCCGGGCAAATTCGTCTTATCTCATTGGCAGATTTTTTTGACCTGTTACAAGCAATTTACACCTCATTTTTGTCTTTAAAAAACTTGAAATGAGACATTTTTATGACCTGGTCTGGTGAATGTGGCTCAAATTAAGAACAATAAGACAATTTTTACTACAAATAAGACAGAATGACTTGCTTAGATTTCAGTTTTTGCAGTGGAAGTCTGAGAGAGAAGCTCAGAGAAAACAGATCAGTTTTTCCAAAAGTGTCAAAAAGAAGATTATAAAACCTCCTCTGAAGTTTCAGCATGACCCTGAGAAAAAAGGAGCAACTTCATGAGAGAAAAGGTAACGATAGACGGATGAATGAAGCTCTCTCTGTTTATTTATTACGTCCTTTTATGCATAATTTGATGCTTATATTGTGGTGACTCTTTCCACTGCAAAAACTGAAATCTAATCAAGTCATTCTGTCTTATTTGTAGTAAAAATTGTCTTATTGTTCTTAATTTGAGCCACATTCACCAGACCAGGTCATAAAAATGTCTTATTTCAAGTTTTTTTAAGACAAAAATGAGGTGTAAATTGCTTGTAACAAGTCAAAAAAATCTGCCAAGGGGATAAGACGAATTCACCCGGGAAGTTTCTTGAAATTAGAAAGATGTCTTAAAACAAGAATCTTTTATCTTATCTTTATCTTATATAAGGGGGTGAGGCAGATACAGACACTCACACACAGATTAAGAGGCAGAATTATTCCTGTAAAAACTAACATTTCACTTTGAGAAAAATCCTGTATACTCTGGAAAACATGATCGACTTCCAAAAGCATCAGATAATTACACATCATCAACTTTAAGATCAGACTGTTGTAAGGAAGCGCTGCCTCTTTCTCTCTCTCACACACTTTTCTCGTTTAAACGTATTCTCTGAGGACATGTGGCGTCGTATTCCTGTCACACTCTGATCAAACGCAGCGAGCAGCTGCACCGGAGGACAGGACGAGGTGTCAAAGAAAAAACATGAATCTGAATTTGGCCACAAAGCTGAGAAAGACCATCTGGCTGACGGCGGTGCAGATGTTAGAAACGGCTCCGTAAAACATAATGCATGTGTCAGAGACGAGGGATGAAGCTGTGTTTTTTTAAAACTATGATATGATGACACTGTTCGCGTGTTCAGTGTAGTTTGATGTGTTTATGCCAGGTCTCTGTTTTATTTGGTTTATCACCGTCAGATTTGAACATTCAGAAAAAGAAAAAGATCCAAAACTGAGTCACTGTCTCTCTTTTTTTCGTTTCTTGGACGAGATGAAACTGAAATGTAATTTTGTTGCTGTGAAACTGATCCGTACCAAACCACTTGGTGGAAACGTGGCCTATGACACCAAGAACAAAGGTTGTTCTGGAGAAAAAAAAGGGTCAAAGTTCTCGTTCTTCTTCATCCACTTGTATCTGAAGCTTTTTGGGAGAAACATGAAGTTTTTGGATGTTTTGTTTTTGCTAAAAGTTTTTAAAAAATGAGATGAAGTATCTGCACAAGCTTTGACACAAGGAAACCAGAGATAAAGTTTTAATGAGCTGAATTTATGGATTTTGTTTGCATTACAGATTTTCTTTCTTTGGTTGAAGTTTGACAGAATCCAGACGTGACGTTACTGAATTTATTCTGCAGAATATGAGACGTAGAAATAGGACAGTGAGGATTATTTACATGTAGTTTTAATACTAAGGAGCAGAGATAACACCGGCTCTTCTTCTTCTTCCTCCTCGAACACACATTGAGGAATATTTTAGCTTCTGCAGCAACTTCTGAGCGTAATTAGCCGAAGGAGTGTTTCTGCACCCGGAGCCGAGTGACGGCTTTTCGTCTGCAGGAGAATTAGTGCCAGAGGATTTTCCAGAAACGCTGATTCCTGCAGCTGCTTTTATTATCCAGGTTAATACTTCACAGCTGAAGGGTTCAAGTATGACAAGTGTAAACACACACACATGTAAAAGCAGCTCCACACACACATGCAGAGGCTGTGGAAAAGCTGCAGAAGTTGGTGTTTTTTGATTCCTGTGACCTGGTTTTGGACTCGTGTGAGAGGAAGATGATGAAGCGGAGATGATAGACAGACTGAAATAGACTCCGCAGTATCGGATCAGTGGGGCGGGATCTTCATCTCAGCGTGATAACGACAGGAAGAGAGCGAGCTGGAAGGAGGAGAGGCAGATCAATGAGAGCTGAGTGACAGCCGCTCTGAAGACAGGATGGTGTTTAATTAAAGTCATTACACCTCTCTGACTCGCTCGCTGCCGTCAGGAGCTGCTGTCAGCCCCACGACGCCTCCCCCTCTCCTAATTTCCTCCCCTCCTCTGCTCCGAATTCATGTTTTTTCTTTCATCCTTTTCATGTTTTCTGGTCTCCTCCCCTCCTTTCTCATCTCGCTCTCATTTCTCTGCTCCTGTCTCAGATATTTCTGCTGTTTCCTTCACCTTCACTGTAAAAACTGAAATCTAGGCAAGTCATTCTGTCTTATTTTTAGTAACATTTATCTTATTTTTCTTGATTTGAGCCACATTCACCAGACCAGGTCATAAAAATGTCTTATTTCAAGTTTTTTAAAGACAAAAATGAGGTGTAAATTGCTTGTAACAAGTCAAAAAAATCTGCCAATGGGATAAGACGAATTCACCCGGGCAGTTTCTTGAAATTAGAAAGATGTCTTAAAACAAGAATCTTTTATCTTATCCCATTGGCTGATTTTTTTCTACTTGGTCCAAGCAATTGATGCCTCATTTTTGTCTTTAAAAAACTTGAAATGTGACATTTTTGTGACCTTGTCTAGTGAATGTGGCTCAAATCAAGAATAGTCAGACAGATTTGACTAAAAATAAGACAGAATGACTTGCTGAGATTTCAGTTTTTGAAAAAACTTTTAGCAAAAACAAAACATCCAAAAACTTCATGTTTCTTTCAAAAAGCTTCAGAGCAGAAACGAGATACAAGTGGATGAAGAAGAACAAGAACTTTGACCCTTTTTTTTCTCCAGAACAACCTTCGTTCTTGGTGTAACATCATGTCTGGATTCTGTCAAACTTCAACCAAAGAAAGAAAATCTGAAATGCAAACAAAATCCATAAATTCAGCTCATTAAAACTTTATCTCTGGTTTCTTTGTGTCAAAGCTTGTGCAGATACTTCATCTCATTTTTTAAAAACTTTTAGCTAAAACAAAACATCCAAAAACTTCAAGTTCCTCCCAAAAAGCTTCAGATACAAGTGGATGAAGAAGAACGAGAACTTTGACCCTTTTTTGCCTCCAGAACAACCTTCGTTCTTGTGTCATAGGCCACGTTTCCACCAAGTGGTTTGGTACGGATCAGTTTCACAGCAACAAAATTACATTTCAGTTTCATCCCGTCCAAGAAACGAAAAAAAGAGAGACAGTGACATATAACAGGGGAGGACAGGAGCAGGAAAATGGTGGGAGAGCCATCGTGTGCAGCGCCTTGTTTCATTAGATGAGAAAAAGAGTACAAGAGGGAGGAAGAGGGAAAAAAAGCAACTCTCAAACTCAGCTTCTGTCGTGAGATTAGGGGAAAAAAACACCTCAGCACATGAGCAACATGATAAACCTTTACAACAAAACTTAAAGAGGGAGGATGCAGGACTTTTTGATAGATTTCATTTTTTTTTTTTTACATACAATATCCAAACTGGGCGACTCCTCCGTGGCTCAGTGTCAGCAGCTGCACATGCTCACTGCCTCTGACTGTAGCTAACAGTCGTAGCTTGGTAAACAGCGGCGACGGTGAAAAACAGCCCAGTCAGCACCTGCTAACCTCACAGACACTGCAAAAACAGAAATCTAAGCAAGTCATTCTGTCTTATTTGTAGTAAAATTGTCTTATTGTTCTTAATTTGAGCCACATTCACCAGACCAGGTCATAAAAATGTCTTATTTCAAGTTTTTTAAGACAAAAATGAGGTGAAAATTACTTGTAACAAGTCAAAAAAATCTGCCAATGGGATAAGACGAATTCACCCGGGAAGTTTCTTGAAATTAGAAAGATGTCTTGATTCAAGAAACTTTAATCTTATCTTATTAATACGACTTTTTGTGACCTGGTCTGGTGAATGTGGCTCAAATTAAGAACAATAAGACAATTTTTACTACAAATAAGACAGAATGACTTGCTTAGGTTTCTGTTTTTGCAGTGCAGAAACATCTGCAGCTTCCTGTTTTTGAAGTGTTGGGTCACATTCTGAGCTTCCTTATTCGATATGAAAAAGTTGAAAAATGCTGCTTCAAGCAACAAATGCAAACTTTCAAAATGTTAAAGTTAATCTGCAGAAAGTTTTGGAACAACTTCCTGTCGCCGTATGGATCTGAAAGGTCATCGTCCCATCAGACAAGTCGCTCATTTATCACCAAGGAGCTGAAGTTATATTCTTTAATCACTGCTGTGTGACTTTCTGTGTGTGTGTGTGTGTGTGTGTGTGTGTGTGTGTGTGTGTGTGTGAGCTGAACACAGCTCATTAGGACACAGATGCCTTGCAGGAGACCTTGGAGTCAGACGCTTTGATTAAAGATGTTGATTGTGTTTCAGGGTGAAGCTTCACCTTGTGTGTGTTTTATGTCTTCCCCTGTTTGTAAGGTGTGTGTGTGTGTGTATACACTCCGTCAGCAGATTTGCCTCCGCAGCGTTCCTCCTCTCCGGCTCTAATGACTTTACTCTAACTCGGGGAAAGACGGGAAAGTGTTTCCACATTTCTCAGATTTCACCCTGAGGCCGTTTGACACTTTCTGCCGACAGCTTCAGATGAAAAAACTCACACACACGAGGAAACAAAAGCTCTGCAGGATGGACAGATCATCTTCAGGGCTGAGAGAAAAGTGTGTGTGTGTGAGGAATTAGCTTTGTAGGTCGTCTGGGTTTAACCTTGATTGGCCGATGATACTCTCAGTGGGAGTTTCCCTGAAGAGATTTTCTCCGACCTGATAGGAAAAGTCACTTTCTGACAGATGGCAAACTCACCAGGCTTTAATTCTGCTGCTGCTCTTATTAACAAACAACACAAGACTTTGACTCTATTCTGCTGCTCACACACGTCTACATCCCTGAAAATGTCTCATCTTTGTGTGGACGAGGAAATTTCAGGTCTTTAATCTTGAAGTCATTTATCAACCTGTTCACATTACAAACTGACAACAATTCAAACTTTTTGGTGACTCAGAGTTTCATGTTTGGGCTCAGAGACTGTGAAACAATCGCCTTAAGATCTCAGGAAAAACATTTATCAAAAGGACTTCTTTTTTTTATTTCTGATGCTGCGTTTCTGAAATTATCTTTATTCATAAATTATTAATTCATTGAAACCTCGTTTTTATGTTTAAGTGTTTTTTTTATTCGATTGCTCAGCTGTTAAATTAAGTTTCCTCTTAATTCAGTGACTCATTTGTTCTTCATTCTCAAGTTTTATTTTTCTCTTTTATTTTCTTTATTAAGAAAGAGCAAACATTTTACAATCATCATATATTTACAGTAAAATGAACCACATGAATTAAATAAAATAGACTTATATCTGATTACTTATTCGGCTTTTTGCTCCTCAAAGTTTTTTTTTTTATAAAAAACTTCTGATACAGAACAGAACAAGGGAAGACATTAGTTCAAAGATGTAAATGGAGGAAATATAACAAAGTCAAGAGCAAACCCATTCTCGAGTTTTAATGGTGTAAAACACTTTAAAATATCTGTTGTTTTATTTTTCAATATTGAGTTTGAAAAGCAACAAAATAAACTTAGGGGGGGCTGCTGCATTTCCTTTCACCAAATGCTGGATGTTGAATGCTGAGCACCACATTTCAATACTCTTGAATTTCCTTGCAGGAAAAGCTCAGAGTTGAAACGCTGAGCCCCATTTTGTCATTAAGAACTTTCCTGCAGCAAATGCTTAACGTTGAAATGCTAAGCCACAACCTCCTGCTGCTGCTCAGCATTTTAACATAACTGTTTACACTTTACATTTTTATTTATTTGACAGGGACCATGCAAGACAAAAACTGTCAAGCCAGAGTAAGCTATAAAGCTAATTTACATCTGTGGTCCCTGGGCAGGAAGATGCACAAGAATATGCAACACAAATAACAAAATATAAACTAACATTTAAAACAAAACATACTGAATAGCTGTCCATTAAAATGACATTTCATTGTTTCAGATTTGATTACTTCAGAGGATGAAATCAGTGATCACATGATTGTTTTTCCTTGGGCCATAATTTCAGTTTACTTTAAAAAAAAACAATACTTATACTATCTCTAATGTTGGGTGGGATTGAGTTCCATTTTTCTGCTGCTCTGACTGAATAAGCAGACTGTCCAAACACAGTTTTCTTGAATTTAGCTGAACAGTCTCCTCTTACAACCATTAATCAGAGAGAATCCCTTTGTTCAATAAACAGTCAAAAAGTAAACTTGAACAACTCTCATAGAGAGACACACGTTATGATTTGATTGTAGTCATCCAACCGTTAACTGTATTTATGATTTTTTGTTCTGAAATTTAATTCAAAGGGGCATTAAAAAGTCTTAAAAAGTCTTAAATTTGACCTTCTAAAACCTGCAGGAACTCTGTAAAAAAAAAAAAAAAAAGAATCCCTCGCTGTGTGGAGACCTTTTTAACTCTTTCCCCTCCAGCATTCTGATGATTAGTTGCCAGCCAGCGCCAGCGTTTTTTACCTTATCCACGAATCTTTGAAGGCCCACTGAAAATGTTGTGTTTGGTTTCTTTGTATGGTGAATACATCAAAAGAAAGAAGAGGGTTTCAGCTTTTAAATTCAGAAAACAGATTTATTTTATCTCCGTTAGTTTTTGAGTTATCACCATTTGAATACCGGCCATTTTCAAGAAAAAGCAACATTCCAAACCAAAAGCCCCGAAAACAGCGTTTTTTTGGAACACATACTTTGTGGAAAAAAAACGATTCAATATTTACATTTTTGACCCTGTCTGTTTATCAAATATAAACACTGTATTGAGAATGACAAAATAAAAAACAATAACAATAATAATAATAACAATTATTAGTGTGAAGACATCCCATTATTACCCAGAATGTTGCTAAAACTTTACACGTCTCCTAAAGCAAACGATTCCTTGTCAAATTCGGACTTACAAAAATCAATTCTAATTGATCCACGTATCAGTTTAGCCTTTGTTTTCATAAACACTTTCATCCTGATCATTTTAGCTCAATCAAATGAACAGAACATCGTATGTCTTTCACTCTCCCTGCCTCTGTCGTCTCCGTCGTCTGCCCCATCTTTGTGTCTGTCACTAAGTGAAACTTTTTTTCCTCTGTCTCCCTCACCTCCGTGTCCATCATTTACACTGTCATCCCCATCTTCGCTTCATTCTTCCCTTTCTCCGTCGCTGTGGGGCGTGTCATACTCGTCTAAAAGTAGGTCAAAGTGCGAGTTATCGGAGTCCGAGTCCGTGAAGACTCCGAAGCTTCCGTGACGCTGTATCTAACTGGAGCTGCATTTTTTTAGAAGAACGCTGATGGCTGTGTAGAATGTTGTCAAGGGATACGTAAAGCAATAAGTTTCCATGAAAGTTGCTTCTTCTTTGTTTGTTTTGTGCACGAAGAAATGTGAGGTTGACGCACAAGATGCACAACAGCGCCCCCCGCATTGTGGCGGCAAAAACACGGAATGACGGAAAAACTCGTCAATGGCGGGGAAAGAGTTAAGATTTTTCTTCAAATCTTCTGTGTTTTCTGCAGTGAAGGTCCAGAAGTCGGACCACCCTCACTCCTGGGATCCCTGCGTCAACTACTGTCACACTGCAAACTCCACCCTCTGCAACACAAGCTCCACCCTCAACAAGTCATGGACGGCCTCCAACAACAACACCATCAACAGCCTCGACTACTGCAAGTGTGAGTGTTCACCCTCTAATGGCGCTTTTCCACTGACTCGTCTCAGCCCTACTCTACTCTCCTCTACCCGGTTTGTGTTGCGTTTCCATTAGCGCGGTACTACGCGGCAGACGCCAGTTTTTAGTACCTACTCTACCCTGGTTCTAAGAGAGTAAAGCTGATACTAAAAGGTGACGTGGACGGACTGCCGGTCACTCATTGGTCAGAGAATGTCGTCTCTGCAGCTTCTGACTCTGAACAAATCACTTACAAGAGGCAAAGGAATAAGTCAGCGACGGGTTTTTAATGACATTTAAACCTGACGGCACAGAACCAGNTTACCTCCGTTGTCATGACGACCCACATTGAGCTGCTGTATTACTTTAATGAAATCTTTTTAAAGCTTTTTTTTTTCCTTTAAAGACCACGGTGGCACATATGTTAGTACAAAATGATGTTTGTGTGGCGTTATAGATGAACATGCACGCACTTCTGCGCAGCACTTTAGCGCAGCTGTGTTATAAGATCCACGCCCACCGTGAGTCTGTAGTCGGGCTAGAGGAAAAGATAACCAAACCCAGTAGAGACGAGGAGAGTAGAGCTGGAATTGTATAGTGGAAAAGCGCCATAACTGTCCCTGTCAGACTCTTTGGTTCCTGGATCATCTTTCTTTTCTTTTCTCTGCAGCTCTGGTTTCTGCCAGTTTCTCTCCCGGCTCCACCACCACCTCAGGTCCCAGCAGCCAGAGCTCCAGCACGCTGCCGCGGCCTACAGTTCCCATGAGTCCACGCAACTCTCTGCTCAAACGACGGCAGAGAAAGAAAGAGCACAAAAGCTCCTGTGAGTCTCCCTGAACCCTGATCATTTAAAATCTAAAGAGTCCAGTCTATAAAACGTGTTTGTCTGTGTCTTCAGTGTCGTTAGCGTCCAGTTCGGTCGGTCCAGGAGGTCAGGTGGTTCACGTAGAGACCAGCGAGGTCGTCCTCACAGGAGATCCTCTAAACGGGTTTGGCGTCCAGCTGCAGGGAGGAATATTCGCCACAGAAACTCTTTCTGCTCCTCCTCTGATCAGATTCATCGAGCCCGACAGTTCTGCAGAGAGGTGAGATCTTTGGTTTCATTTAGAGAGAAACGTTTATGCAAAATGAGACGACTGGAACCTGGAGAAGATTTAAAAGAGTCTGAACATGGAGGTTTAGAGCATAAGACGCTCAATATCCATGGAATTTTGACCAAGAGCAACAAAAATCTGTTGACATATTTCGCTCAATAAGAAAACAGTATCAGATAAGTTTGTTAAGAGTTGAAACAGCCTCATCAAACGTGATCTGCACTGTAAAAACTGAAATCTAAGCAAGTCATTCTGTCTTATTTGTTGTAAAAATTGTCTTATTGTTCTTAATTTGAGCCACATTCACCAGACCAGGTCATAAAAATGTCTTATTTCAAGTTTCTTTAAGACAAAAATGAGGTGTAAATTGCTTGTAACAAGTCAAAATAATCAGCCAATGGGATAAGACGAATTCACCCGGGAAGTTTCTTGAAATTAGAAAGATGTCTTAAAACAAGAATCTTTTATCTTATCCCATTGGCAGATTTTTTTCTACTTGTTACAAGCAATTTACACCTCATTTTTGTCTTTAAAAAACTTGAAATGAGACATTTTTATGACCTTGTCTAGTAAATGTGGCTCAAATCAAGAATAGTCAGACGAATTTGACTAAAAATAAGACATAATGACTTGCTTAGATTTCAGTTTTTGCAGTGGAACGGGGTAAAAGAATCTGCCAATGGGGTAAGAAAAAGAGTTTTGTTCGTTTTTCAAGAAACTTACCAAGTTTTTCTTTCCCCATTGGCAGATTTGTTTTACTTATTACAAAAAACTCAGTTGTCGTTTTTTTGTCTTTTAATATCCTAACAAGTTAAGTTTTATGTCTGGAAAGATAAAAAGGTGAAAGCAGCTCATACTAATCCCAAAAAGACATTTTCTACTAAAAATAAAACGAAAACACCTTCTTCACTGCAAAAACTGAAATCCAAGCAAGTCATTCTGTCTTATTTGTAGTAAAAATTGTCTTATTGTTCTTAATTTGAGCCACATTCACCAGACCAGGTCATAAAAATGTCTTATTTCAAGTTTTTTTAAGACAAAAGTCAAGTCATTATGTCTCATTTTTAATAAAAAATTGTCCTATTATTCTTGTTATGAGCTACAACTTACTGATGAGTCCAGGAAAAGGTCTTAATTTAAGTTATTTAAAGACAGAAATTAGGGACAAAATTGCTTCTAACCAGTAAAAAATCTTCCAGTGGGGTAAGAAAAAAGTTTCTCATTCCATGAAACTTAACAAGTGATATTTTCCTCATTCCATTTACAGATTTTTTTTACTTGTTACAAGCTCTTCAGACCTCATTTTTGTCTTTAAATATCTTGAAATGAGACATTTTTATGACCTGGTTTGGTGAACGTGGTTCTAATGAAGAAAAATAAGACAATTTGTTCCACAAATGAGACTTTATGACTTGCTTAGATTTCAGTTTTTGCCTCGTGTAAGCAATTCAGAAGTGATTTTTGTCTTTAAATATCTTGAAATAAGACATTTTTTCTAGACTGGTCAGTTGAATGTGGCTCATGTGAAATATAATAATACAATTTTGACTAAAATTAAGACATGACTTGCTTAGATTTGAGCTTTTTTTGCAGTGTGCTGCCTGCAGTGTTGCATTCCCAGCTCCTCTCATTCCTATTTCTGTGTCCAAGTATCTTCAACCCCGACTGAGACGCTCGTTTTCACAGCTGGAGAAACTTTCAGCCCAGAAAGATTAAGGATGTTTTTGGAAAGAAGTAGAAACAGGAACAGTTGAATTTGTATCACTAACATATGTGCAGAAATCTGGGATCCATTGTTGATAAAACCTGTACAGCTACTTTTTGTACACATGAAATTATCAGGAGGAATCGATACAGAGACAAAGAAACAGATTAATAATCAGAATCAATAATAATATCAGTTGTTTTGATAAAACCGTATCAATCCTGTTTGTTTCCTGCTGCTTTAATTCACAGTAACAGACTGAAGGATTTTCCACTGAGGTTTAACATGTTGTGGATTTGGTGTGAGCTGATGTTGGCGTGTGTTAACAGTGTGTGTGTGTGTGTGTGTGTGTGTGTGTGTGTGGGTGGGTGTGTGTGGGTGGGTGTGTGTGGGTGTGTGAATATTTTAAAGGAGCTACTGTATACACGAGCGTAGGAGAGTTATTTTTTTATAAATCCTGAGGAGAAACTGTCCACGTGTTTGATTCCTGACGTGATCTTCATTCACACTTAAACGACTCCTTCAGCCTCTGCTCGGCTTTTTTATTTCATAACACTGTCAGTGTGTTAACGTGTGTGTGTGTGTGTGTGTGTGTTCCTGACGTATTACCAGGCTCTGTAAGTGCTGGGTGTGTTTCCTCGCCCTGAGGCTTCACTCCTCTCTCCATTAGCGCCCGCTCTAACAGCACTAATTAGCCGGCCTCTCTGCTCCCACGCTGCAGGAATCAATAAGCACCTTCCCTCCTCTTTGACACGCAGGAACCACATCAGCTCTGTCGACGCCTCAGTTACACCTCAACACAATTTATGGGCTTTAAAAACCATCAGCATGAGCAACAACAGCCTCTGTTAACAGGAAAACAAGTTCCCTCCAACCTCACCGGCTGTTTTCCAAACCAACTACAACAGAGACGACATGTGAAAGTCGTTTTGTTGGGTCTTTTTTGTCCTTTGTTTCTCTGGATTTCTTTTATTTTTCAGTCATTAACCCTGTGGTGCATAGTGGTCAGTACAGTACACTGCAAAAAACGGAAACCTAAGCAAGTCATTCTGTCTTATTTGTAGTAAAAATTGTCTTATTCTCTTAATTTGAGCCACATTCACCAGACCAGGTCATAAAAATGTCTTATTTCAAGTTTTTTAAGGACAAAAATGAGGTGTAAATTGCTTGTAACAAGTCAAAAAAATCTGCCAATGGGATAAGACGAATTCACCCGGGAAGTTTCTTGAAATTAGAAAGATGTCTTAAAACAAGAATCTTTTATCTTATCCCATTGGCTAATTTTTTTTTACTTGTTACAAGCAATTTACACCTCATTTTTGTCTTTAAAAACTTGAAATGAGACATTTTTATGACCTTGTCAAGTAAATGTGGCTCAAATCAAGAACAATAAGACAAATGTTACTAAAAATAAGACAGAATGACTTGCTGGGATATCAGTTTTTACAGTGTGGACACCTGTTTAAAAGTTATTTTCTCCTAAATTCAGTGGTTCATGTGGTGGAAATTTATATTATTCTGTGTCAGGATATTTTTATTCTTTGTAGGACCTGAAAAATGTTTTAATTTTTTTTTCAAACATATGCATACATATATATATAAATATTTTTTGAAGTTATAGACAAACATTTGAGGGTGAAAAAACGTATAAACCATAAATTATTCAGTGTTAAAATGGATGAAATAAAAGTCAAACAACAAAAAATCGTATTTTCATGAGTTCACACTGTTTTATGTTGAATGCTCAGTTACAAATGTTTGGAAAAAAAAAATGGAAAACTTAATTTCATGCATTACACAAACAAATAAAAACACTTAAGGGAAAAATCCTGACACTGACTTTCATAAGTCATGCATCAGAGGGTTAAAATACTAAAAGATTATCAGATGAAGAAACAGAAACAATACAATTAGATGAGTTAAATTCGAAGTTAATGAAATTTATATGAAAATGATTAAATAAAACAAAGCATGGGAAGGGAATAGTCGTTGAGTAGGTGGTGGTAGTTAGTTTTTGTAGGTTCTTGGTTCTTTAATATTTTTAATAGTTTAAAGAACATTTAAAATTCATTAAGAAAAAAAAACAAATCAAGGAGAGAGTTCAGGGTTGTGTTTTTATGAAATTTGTAAAGGTTTAGAAATTTATTACAGAAAAATCGACACATTTAATTTTTAATATTACACCAAAAGTTATTGTTTGTTGGATCTGTGTGATGAAAAAACTGCATCCATTTTGCGTCAACCATGCAAATTTATTTAGGCTTTTATGAATTTGGTAAAAGTAAACAGCTCTTTCATGATGAAGTGAGCAGATTTACCGCTGTTTCTTTCCTGTCACTTCACTTTTATCTCTGGGACCGTTTCACATTTTTGTTGTTTGTTGTTGTTGTTGTGCTGATTTATTCCAGTAGGTGTCAGTAATTCACATAAACCTGAGTGCTCCTGCATAGACAAACAGCATAAGCGCCGTGCATTGTGGGAAACAGTATGTCTGGTAGACTGGTCCGTTACAGCCTGAGACATTTTTCCTGTCTGGGAATTTTTAGTTACCCACAGATGTCACAAGTTTTCAGATTCTGATACAACAAACTGAATTTGTGTTAGATCAGTAGGAGCTGCTGACGTAGTTTGGAAACAGCACCTGACTCTTTCGTGGTCGTTCTTCCTGCAGGTGTGGCCTCCTGCAGGTGGGCGACCGCCTCCTCTCAATCAACGGGATCCCCACGGAGGACGGGACGCTGGAGGAGGCCAATCAGCTCCTCCGGGACGCGGCGCTGACCAATAAGGTCTCACTGGAGATCGAGTTCGATGTAGCAGGTTTGTGAAGCTCAAGAGTCGATAACAGACTCTGATTTCTCTGATTTCTACAGGTGGTTCTCACTCTGAGAGAGTTTATCAGAGTTTATCAGAGGAGGAGTGAGCAGATTTCAGTGAAAGGTCAGAGGTCGTTTCTGCTGAGAGCTGGGTCTGCACTCAGGCAGGAGGAGGACAGAATAATAACAGCTCTCTGCTGCAGGGTTAAACTCCATCACAGAGTCTTTAACCCTGTTAGAGGGAAACACAAACTCTGAGACTCTGAGTTTTAAAGTGCTCACAGGTTCAGGGAGCAGTTTTTTCTGTCAGTGAACTTCAGTTTCCAGGCCTGAAACTTTAGATACTTCATCTAAAACTCATTTCTCTCAGCTCTTCAGTCAGATTTTAACAACATAAAACGGGTTAAAGAGTGAACAAACTGCAGTTACAAGACAAAGAATCTCTTTTCAGAATTTTTGGATCTTTGACTCTGCAGATTTAAAAGAAGCTTTTACTTTTGTATTTCTGCCTGATCATAATCCACATTTAAAACAAAGTTATCAGCAAGATAATAGTTTTTTTTTCTGAATGCTTTTTCTCAGTTTTTTGGATCAAGTCGTACAGGACCAGAAAGTCTCTATGACGACACCACGAAGACCGACAAAGTTTATCAGAGAGAAAATAGAGATTTGAGTTTTTCTCTGCTGAAAACCATTTCTGCGATTTTTTTTTTTATAGAAATGGTGGAAACAGAAGCTGAACTGTAGACGGAAAAGAGACAGAAGACAGAAAGAAAGATTAAACACAGACTAAAGGCTAAAACATGAGCTTAAGGCTAAAACATAAGTTAAAGGCTAAAACATGAGCTTAAGGCTAAAACATGAGCTTAAGGCTAAAACATAAGTTAAAGGCTAAAACATGAGCTTAAGGCTAAAACATGAGCTTAAGGCTAAAACACAGACTAAAGGCTAAAACATGAGCTAAAGGCTAAAACACAGACTAAATGCTAAAACATGAGCTAAATGCTAAAACATGAGCTAAAGGCTAAAACATGAGCTAAAGGCTAAAACATGAGCTTAAGGCTAAAACATGAGCTAAAGGTTAAAACATGAGCTAAAGGCTAAAACACAAACTAAAGGCTAAAACATAGACTAAAGGCTAAAACACAAACTAAAGGCTAAAACATGAGCTTAAGGTCTAAAACATGAGCTAAAGGCTAAAACATGAGCTAAAGGCTAAAACAGGAGCTAAAGGCTAAAACATGAGCTAAAGGCTAAAACACAGACTAAAGGCTAAAACATGAGCTTAAGGCTAAAACATGAGCTAAAGGCTAAAACATGAGCTAAAGGCTAAAACATGAGCCTGTTTGTCTTCTGGACTCTTAACTAAAAACTGACTTTACAAAGTTTATTCGTCGTCACCTTTTAAAGTACAGTTAATACTTTACATGGTCATTTTGCAAAGTTTAGAGGACGATTTGTTTCTAAAACAAACACTTGGTTAGAATCGTACCTTTATGACGGTGGTGAGGGTCGTTTTGCTGATGGTGAAACTGCAGAAACACAGATGTTAAACTGTTCTTCACAGATTGTTCAGAGTTTCTCTTCAGGAGTTATTAACATCAGACTTCATTACAAACCATCTCTGACTGATCTGTTTTCATTTCACTTTGTCTCTCTGGAGTTTCTAATTATGTTTTTTTTTCTACAGTTTCTTTCTTCTTTCATAACGTTGCATCATTAAATAACTTAATATCTCCAACAAACGACCGAACGAACATTTATTCACAGATAAACTCCAGAGGGAAATTAGAAAATCTGATCAGGAGCCCAAAGGCTTGGAGGCAGCAACGTCCCAAATGTGATGTTGGTTTGTAGGAACAAATGGAGTTAATCCACTTTCTGCGTCTGTCAGGAGAAACTGCAGCTTATTAAATGAGACGTGAACGATTACGACAGAAAAGAACGATGGGTTGTTTTTATTTTCTCCTCTTTTTTTTCTCCTCTTTCCTCTCAGAGTCCGTGGTGCCTAGCAGCGGTACGTTCCACGTCAAGCTGCCCAAGAAGAGAGGAGTGGAGCTGGGGCTCACCATCTCCAGTACGAACACACACACACACACACACACACACACACACACACACACACACTCTGGATAAAGTTCAGAAGGTGTATGTTTTGTTTGGAAACGCTGCTGGCAGAATGTTTAAATGTCATGCGAGCGCACACATACGTCTCAGCGAGGAGCCGTGTCTCGCAGGAACAGGCGGCGATAAACACGGAGCATGTTTTTAAAATAGTTTAGGTTTCAGGACAAACACTGGTCTCTGTTTTTATTCTGTTTACATTCATCTGGAGACACCGGCCTGAAGTCAGAGGCGAGGTCGGTTTATTCGTACGGCACCTCTGAGACACGTTCCACTTTCTTTAGAGAGGAACAGAAACACATTCAGAACCAGGGATGAGGAAATAAAAGTGATTTAAAGGTAAAACTGGACGCATTTGGCTGCTTCACCTTCCTTATCCTCGCCTTTATCTACGCTGTTTTTCACGGCGTGGCCTCGGGAAATTTTAACGCAACAAATCAGAGAGATAGCACATGACTGAACTGTTCCTGCAACTTTAAAGTTTTTGTTCTTAGACATAAAAGTCCTGAGAAACTAAACTGTCCTAAAAAGAGCTGCTGACCTCAGTGACACAGGAGCAAATTCCTGCAGCCAGAAGATCAGAAACACTCATGAATATTTCTCATTTAACTTCATGAGTAGTTATTTTATTAGTATTCATATTTTCTTGTTATTCTTATATCACTTTAATGACTGATGGTGAGGGTTTATGCACACTGTCCAACCTGCAAGGGAATTTAACAAACAATTTTTCAGTGTCTTAATTAGAGTTTGTGCATGTGGCCGGAAAGTTTTAGTTTGTGTGTCCAGAGAATAATGAACACCAGAGGCACACACAGACTTTTGGCTCTTTTCCACTGACTCGTCTCAGCTCTTCTCTACTCTCCTCTACTCGGTTTGTGTTATGTTTCCATTAGCGCGGTACTACCCGGCAGACGCCAGTTTTTAGTACCTACTCTACCCTGGTTCTAAGAGAGTAAAGCTGATACTAAAAGGTGACGTGGACGGACTGCCGGTCACTCATTGGTCAGAGAATGTCGTCTCTGCAGCTTCTGACTCTGAACAAATCACTTACAAGAGGCAAAGGAATAAGTCAGCGACGGGTTTTTAATGACATTTAAACCTGACGGCACAGAACCAGACTGAATGAAGACAAAATACAGCCCTAAAATGCTCCTTCATGATTCCTAAAGAAGTTAAAAGTCCTTTTTAAACCAAAAAGAAGTTAANCCTTCGTTTTCCTCCGCGTGCAGCAGCACCAGGCTGTTGTTTACCTCCGTTGTCATGACGACCCACATTGAGCCGCTGTATTACTTTAATGAAATCTTTTTAAAGCTTTTTTTTTTCCTTTAAAGACCACGGTGGCACATATGTTAGTACAAAATGATGTTTGTGTGGCGTTATAGATGAACATGCACGCACTTCTGTGCAGCACTTTAGCGCAGCTGTGTTATAAGATCCACGCCCACCGTGAGTCTGTAGTCGGGCTAGAGGAAAAGATAACCAAACCCAGTAGAGACGAGTAGAGTAGGGCCGAGCTAAGTCAAAACTACTTAGAATTAGAGAAGCATGATTAAGATAATTCTTGATTTTTGAGCATGGGTTTGTAAAATTCTTAGCTGTTTGCTAAATAAACTGTGTCTTAAATAGATGATTTTTTTTTGTGTTATTCTTAAATCAAGCAGCTTGAGGTGGAGCTAAATCCTGAAACAAGTTTTAATGTTATGAAATTACATGTGAGAAAACCAAAGTAACTTGTTTTAACAGTTATTCACTCATTTTAGGATTCTCAGACTAATTAAGACAAAATTGAAACGTTCATGCTTTTTTGATATTCAACAGTTTTAAATGATAAAAATAAGTAAAAAAAAACATTAAAACCAGATATTTTATGAAGCATGTCTTAAAGTAAGACTTTTTCCTGATATTTCGAGCGTTTGTTCATCATATTAAAGCTTCTTCTCTGCAGGATTGTTGCTGTTTGAAAGTCTGTTTCTCTGCTCTATTTTTCTCTCATGCACCAAATCTGGAGAAAAAAAATCCTCACACTTGAAACCGTGTTATTATAAAATGGCTTTATTTACCATGGGAGTGTGTGGAGACGTTGAAAAATACAATAGCGCCATCTCCTGGTTGGTATGAGCACAGCTGGTCTCACAGTGAATCTGACGGATTTACCTTCAAACTACAAACTCTCTGCTAAAAGTGTAAAATCTGATATTTGACTCAATGGAATCGTTTCTTTACCACTTTGACACATTTTAGTCTCTGTTTCTGTTTATAATAAACTTCAGAAACTGGAGAATAGATTACACTTTGAACTTTCAGACGCTTGAAGATGAATTTCATGAAGATGTTTGTTGTGTAAATGATTATAAACTTATTTAAATGAGCTTTTTCTGTTGTTAACTGTGATGTCATCTCTCTCCACAGCCAGTAAGAAGCAGGGAGAGCCCCTCATCATCTCTGACATCAAGAAAGGCAGCATGGCGCACAGGTACGACACCTGTAAAAGAAGTCATTTAAGACTTTTATCAACCAGATATAAGGAAAACACTTTCTTAGTTTTGATTTCTTGCTGTCATATTTGAGTGTGGAATGATTTAATCTGTTTGTGCATCAAAAAAAGTGTAAAAATAAACAAACTGAAAACTTAAATTTAATCTTTTTCCACAGTCACATTGCAGAGACGTACAGAAACGCAGAGAAAGATAAATATCTGAGGTGTTATCGTCACCAGATCAGAATCAGAATAAAAAATGCTTCAATGATTCTCTTGGGGAAATTGTTTTTTTGCTTTTAGCTTCTCCCGTTCAAAGAAAGGGTTAAAAATATAGGAAATTACAAGCACAAGTGTCTTATAAAAAAGTGAAATACAAGCGTATCATATAATCAAATGTGTGGTATATAAACAATGACATAGTTATGGGATATTGCACAGAGTACTGATATAAATTAAAGGTATTACATAAAAGTAATTCATGCACTTGTCATTGTTTTGTAGATGGGTCAATGACAAAAAGAGGATCTAAAAACATATTTTTAAAAAGTTCTTTGAAAATGGATAAAAACATATTTCTGAGAGAAGAATTATGTTTTCTAACAGATTTCAGTAGTTGACCAACATTTCAAAGTTTTTAGGTTCATTATTTTTTAGTATTTTTAATTTGAGCACCCAAAAATGTCAGGTGGTGCAACCAAATATATGAAAATATATTTATATGTTCCTGTTATTTTTTCTGTGTGAAATTATTGGCAAGTATCTCTCAAGTGTCTGTAGTGACTCATACATTTTCATTTTGTGTGTTTCATTTCTTTTATTTGTGAATAAGATAAATAATTTGATGTTAAAATAACATTTCACATTATTACATTGGNCCACCTGACATGGAAATTGTTCCAGTCACCAATGAAGTGAAAAAACCTTTTTTATCAGTATTTCAGAGAAATCTACAAACTTTTCCACTTGGTCACAAATGTCATTTGGGCTCCTCTGGCTGATGCAGTTTCCTGTTTCCTGTTTTATTCTCTTCACTTTAAAATAAAAGTCTAATGTTACGGTTGCACCACCCTGACATTTGACAAGGTGAAAATTACGGGACAACAGTTTTTGACATTTCTCAACAGCTTTAAAATTCTTTTTATTTGTAAAGAATGTTTTATTTAAACAGGTTCAAGCATAAAATAATGCCACTGTATTTTTAATTTCCATTTACAATAACTGACATTCAATTTTTAGAGTTTAATTACTGTGGATACTTGTCAGGACGGAACGTGGTGGACTGTAAAACCCCCAAACTCCTTGGTTTTGTGTTTTTTTGTACAATATAAAATTATCAAATTTCTACTGTTCAAATAACACAGGTTTCATAGAATAAAGAAATACATGTGATGAAATACTCAATTCATGATGGAAGGAAATATTGCACTCAGACACAAAAAAGGGACGTCACCTCATTGACCCACATGTTATTGCTGCTTCTAATAATAGATAAAGATTAGGTTTCTCTTTATGAAATGAAGATCTTCTTTTTTGCTCATTTTATCCTGAAGTGAGACGTTTTTCTGGACATTTCACTTAAACTGGGACAGAAACCGATGCCTAGTTTTCAGTTTTTGCTCTGTGAATCTCTTCTTCTCTCTTTTTCCTCCTGTTGTGAGTTTGTTTCAGTCGTTTCAGGTCTGACAGTTTCTGCTTGAACCTTCACGTCTTCGTCTCTTTGTCTCCTTCAGAACAGGAACGTTGGAGCCCGGCGATAAACTCTTAGCCATCGATAACATCCGTCTGGAAAACTGTTCCAGAGACGACGCCGAGCAGATCCTGCAGCAGTGTGAGGAGCTGGTTAAACTAAAGATCCGTAAAGATGAAGACAACTCAGGTGTGTGAGAGTGTTTGAACACGTTATTACAGACGTGTATCAGAGCACCAGGCTGTGAGGAGCTACCGGCTACTAAACTACACGACAAACTTACAAAGTTTGATTGATTCAAACAACAGCACCGTGTAACTGTTGATAAATATATGACCTTGTCGTGTTGTATTCTGTAAGAAGTTATCTTGAAAAACAAAAGTACAGGAAGTTAAAAGGCAGATCCAATCTCCATTTTTCCAAACCAAACCAAAACAAGCATTTCTTCATTCATCACGGCAGTCAGGACTCGCAAGGGTTTATGGGAAGCAAAGTTTTTATTGCCAGTGCTTTTTCTCACTTCTCCAGAAAGTCACAGCTACTACAAAGAAATTTTTCCCAAAAAATATATATATTTTCACAATTTTTGTTTTTGTTGCTTAGTGAAAGAGACTTTTACATTTCCCTAGTTTTGAGAACAAATTAGTGTCATATTCAAATGTTGTATCAGGCAGATTTACATGTTAAATATTAATGTAAATCTGCCTGTTCATAGTCATGACTTTCTCAATGAGGGGGAAACTCTTTCAAATGCATTTATTATGTCCTTAAAAGATATAACATTAGTCACATTTGCCTGCACGTCTGCTCATAACAAACCAAAGCTTTTAATATTTATCCATGTGCAAGAAAAAATCCCAGATCTTTGCAACCCTACACTGCAAATACTGAAATCTAAGCAAGTCATTCTGTCTTATTTGTAGTTAAAATTGTCTTATTGTTCTTAATTTGAGCCACATTCACCAGACCAGGTCATAAAAATGTCTTATTTCAAGTTTTTTAAGACAAAAATGAGGTGTAAATTGCTTGTAACAAGTCAAAAAAAATCTGCCAATGGGATAAGACGAATTCGCCCGGGAAGTTTCTTGAAATTAGAAAGATGTCTTAAAACAAGAATCTTTTATCTTATCCCATTGGTAGATTTTTTTTTACTTGTTACAAGCAATTGATGCCTCATTTTGTCTTTAAAAAACTTGAAATGAGACATTTTTATGACCTTGTCGAGTAAATGTGGCTCAAATCAAGAATAGTAAGACACATTTTACTAAAAATAAGACGGAATGACTTGCTTAGATTTCAGTTTTTGCAGTGTGACTGTAAAATATCCCTGAATGTTTTGTGCGAGGAGGTAGATGGATGCAAAACCCAAGAAGGGAAGTTTTGGTGTGTAGCAAGTAAGTGAAACCAATTAAAAGAAAACAATTAAAACGTTTTGGTTCAAGCACACAACAAAACAAAAAAGGCAAAAAAAATAGATTATTTGATATAATAGCCACATTTTAAGATGTAAATATGAAAAAGTTACAATGCAGGGCTAGACAATAAGCCGAGTCTTCAATCTGGAATTAAAGAAGCTGAGTTTCAGCAGATCTGATATTTTCAGGGAGTTTGTTCCAGAAATTTTCACAGTGCATTTATTTTTAGAGTTGTTTATACTTTTATGAAGTGTCTTGAGCTTGACACATTATTAATAAAGATCAATAGATCATGAAATCATCTGTGTCTGGATCCATATCTGAAAGCCATGTTAGTATTTATATCTGCATTTTTATTATAATAATTGAACTCAGTGTAAGACTTAAAATCAGTGAGTTTTCCCACAGTTATGTTGAGATACATTAAAAAATAATCTGAGTTAACTGAAGAAGTGATGCTCTGTGACAAAGTTGCTTATTAAGATAGGAATGAAGTCATCAGAAATGAAATAAACGACTTCATGTGGAATATTTTTATTAAGGTGCAGTAACAGTGTTTGACCACAGGGTGGAGCTGTTTTCCAACACTTAACAAACCTGCTGCCAAAGCGTCTGAGACTCTGACAGGATTTTTATTCTTACAAGGAAAATAAAACACATTTCAAAAAGTCAAAAATGATTTTTTTGAATAGTTTTTCAACAATAAACATTCCAAAAATAATAAAATAAAGAAATGATGAAAAGCTCAGGCAGGAAGAAAGAAACAGTTTCCTGAAAATCTGGATTTGAATCAAACGCTCGTCACAAATCTCAGAGCCGCCATCTTTGATTCTGTGATGAGTTCGTTAAAGCTCTGAAGACGTTTGATGTGATGTGATGAGATTACATAACAGAGGCCGATTATGACTCAGAGGACACACACACACACACACACACACACACACACACACACGGGGGAGAAACGTGGAGATTTTTGTGTTCATGATGATGATGCTGCACACTTCGCCTTAGTTACCATGGAAACTCCTCTCCAGTGTTGTGTTGAGTTTTGACCTACTTCTGGAGGAAGATGTGTGTGTGTGTGTGTGTGTGTGTGTGTGTGTTTCAGTCAGTGATGTGTTCAAAGTCAGCAACATGCATGATGCAGTCACTGCTCATTTTAATGTAAACATTTGAATGATACATATACATGTGTGTGTGTGTGTGTGTGTGTGTGTGTGTGTGTGTGTGTGTGTGTGTGTGTTCCAGATGAGCAGGAGACGTCGGGCAGCATCATCTACACGGTGGAGCTGAAGCGGTACGGTGGCCCCCTGGGTATCACCATCTCAGGCACCGAGGAGCCTTTTGACCCAATCACCATCTCTGGACTCACAAAGAGGGGGCTCGCTGAGAGGTACACACACACACACACACACACGCACACACACACACACAGGAACAAAACTACACACTGTTATGTTAAGTACATTAGTGGAGAGACATAATTAAATAGTTAGAATAACTTTACAGACTTTTCATCAATCAGGAGCTTAATTTTTATTTATCTAACAGAAAATTATAACGGCTTATATTATAATCTTGTTTCACATTTTTCCTCAAACTAAAATGAAACACCAGCGCAGTAACGACCACTTTATGTTAATGTTGTGAGTCAGTCCCATCGATGCTCCGAGCATCAACACATTTTCTCTGGTAAACACAGTCAGAGAGCCCTCAGCTCATCGTCCCACCACACACAGCAGCAGCACCTGCAGCAAAAACACGTAGGTGTGTTCAGTTTGTTCATCAGGTGACCACATCAATGATCTACAACCGTCCTTAGAGTGTTTTTAGTTATTTATTGTTGTGTAAGTGAGGCTTTGTGCCTTTATTTTGAAAGGAGAAGACGGTGGATGGAGCAGGAAACTTTCAGAGAAAGGAAACAGGATCAGTAATACATACGTTTTCATTCCAAGTTTATGTTATTTTTCAGTATTTTCAGAGTAAACAGACTCATGTTACCTGTGCTGCACTCACCAGGGGGGAATTTAATAGTTTTGGTTTAGGTGTCACTGTGTGATTGGCAGATGCTATTGAGCAATTGGTGGTTCATTGGCAATTGTCACTGGGCAATTTGTAGTTGCCACTAAACTATTCTATTGGGAGGTTTGTAACTTTGTAATTTTCTCATGCTACAGAGAATCAATCACATACTATTAGCTGCTTTTAGAGCTTGTTGTCATTTCTCAAAATATGCTTAAGAGTCGTGGGAGCCAAAATGCATGAAAAGCCTCGTTTCCACCAGGCAGTCTGGTTCGGATCAGTACAGTTTGGTACAGGTCAGATCGGTAAAGCCTGATCCTGTGCGCATGCTTGATGGGCCGGATGTCGAGAGCCACGTCAGCTACGTAACACGTGACGTCACTGCAGCGCTACACAGTGTACCCCGCAAATAAATACAAGGAAAAAGAAATTTGTGGCATTGTAAACAAAGAGAAAGATGGAGGACATCCAGCAACTCTTCTACTCTGTGATCAGCTGTGGCTCTTTATTCCATAACATAATGAAGCTTTGTTTCAGGAAAGGCTGTGTGCGGGGTTGTGTGTCGTTCTTTATTATCTCTGTCGCACGGGAAGTTACTGATCTTTTGACCAATCAACGCACTGCAGTGATTATAGCCCCACCTGTCATGGAATTTTCCTAATTCCTTGTTATTCTACACAATTATTCCCTTAATTTCCTCTGTATGTCTCAAACATAGTCACAGCCTGTATTTGGCCTCAGATACACACATTCCTGTATTCTTCCAAAGTGAGGACTGTTTCTCTTGTATCAGGATGAGAGGGACATCCTAAGCTGAACTCATTGGTCTCCTAAACAGACATAACAACCTTCAGAAATGATAAAGACTGAAAACACAGAGAGGTCTGGCAGAATTGACTCTGCACTACACTGCGCATCCAAGTGTACTGTCTGTCTCTTCTCCTCGATCGAGCAACATAAACTTTTTCAACTTAAGCCATCTGAGTCTCCTGAGTTTTCTTCTTCAAGTGGTCAAGCTTCCAGAAAATTCCTCAACACCACCCCTGGGGCCGGTTTGGAGCGGCTTGGCACCCTAACAGAAGGGTACTGAAAAGTGGAGCGGTATGGGTCGCTTATTAGGGGACCTGTCCTGGTTTTAGTCTATGGAAACACCACAAAATGCGCCGAACTGAACTGATCCGCTTGGTGGAAACGAGGTTAAAAAGTGGTCTTTTGGGAGCCAAAACAAGCTCTAAAGTTGCCGCTTGATAGGTGACAAACTCTAAATTGCTCTCTCAGGAGCCAAAACACTCGTTCAAGTGCCCTCCTGGTTGGAGAATGACTTCAATCTGCCCCTTTGACTGGTTAGAACACAATAAACTCCTCTAACACGTTTTAGTTCCCTCCTCCCAGAACCCAAAAGTCACGCCTCATGTGCCTTTTTGTTCTTTGCTCTTTTGCCAAATCTTCTCTGCCAATTCCAGACCACTTACTTTGGTTTTGACTCTGGTTTGGTGTTTGAAGTTTGAAGTCTGAAGTGAAAAGAAAGATTGGAAATTATTGTGGTGATCAGACGCTCAAAACAAGAGTCGACAGCAGAAGAAGCTGTTTGGCATTGACAGAAAGAGATTTGACAAACGTATGCGGCTTCATTTAAAAGCGAATCAAACAGGTTTTGTCATTTTTCTGACTAGTTTAGTTAAAATCAGTTAAAAAAGAGAAGACCATCATGATTGACAGCTGTGTGGACCAATGAGGCTTCAGATGATCAGAGCAGAGGAGGGAACATAAAAAACACAAACACAAGCGTCTGTCAGCGTCTGTTTTTAGTTATTTCAGTCTGACTTTTGCTGAACAGGTGGAGAAACATCGTCCATCTTCACGCTGAGTTAATGTTTCACACACAGGCCGAGTCACGTGGAGGAGGAGCAGTAAATCTGCAGAAACATCACAGTCACCGAGCGACTCGTGTGTGGATGGAATAACAATTATCCTCTCCGGGGTCAAAGGTCACCACTGAGGTTTAAAGGCTGTGACCTTTGTTCTGTTTCCCCCTTAGAGCGGAGGCTGATTTAGAAACACAGAGGAAAAGGTCAATCTCATTTAAAACATCTTTTTATTCAGCGAGTAATTCATTACCTGCTCTGATTCAGCTGCGTGTTAATCTTTAAAAGTCTCAGCTCTTCTTTCAGAGTCAGGATGGAAACGTGCAGAGAGCAAACAGAGATGAAAGAAGAGGTTTTTTTTCCTTATTTGGTGCTCCCTGCCAGCGGGGTGAAACCCTTATTAGGAGAAATAATAGAAGAGGCCTGGGGCAGTAAATAGAGGGATCCCCCCCCTCACACACACACACACACACACACACACACACACACACACAGCAGCTGAGTGAGCAGCAGGTGCAGCGTGAAACTCAGCGTCGACAGATGACTTAATGAGAAACACGGCGCCGTGGAAAGACGGGAGAAAAAGAGGGTGACATAACATTTTTACTGAGTCACTATCGTCCACATCACATCCACTGGACTGCAGCGAGCGTGTGTGTGTGTGTGTGTGTGTGTGTGTGTGTTCAGGCCTGAAATGTCAGCTTTTATAATCCAAACACACCCAGTGAGGAAGCAGCGAGGAAGCATCAGAGAGAGAGAGAGAGAGAGAGAGAGAGAGTGGCCCCGTTTCTTGGAGTCTGTGATGTAATTGTTCTATTTCCTGTCGGACCGATGTCGATAAAGCACTTTGCCTCAGACCTGTTGGCTAAAAGCTCTCTAAAAATAAACTCAGCTTCACAGAGAAGAAAAGGCAGGAGGACGAACGACGTGAACAGAGAAGAGTTTTCTTCTTCACGTGTGTTTGTCCTCAGATTTTAAAGGTGGATGAAGTGAAGTTGGTTAACTAGTTTTTCTGACCTTAGATTAAACAGTAAAGTTATTGAACTTCAGTCTGATGGGAGGTGTTTTTTTTGTCTTATGGGTCAATGAGGTGACGTCCCCTTTTTTTGTGTCTGAGTGTAATATTTCCTTCCATCATGAATTGAGTATTTCATCACATGTATTTCTTTATTCTATGAAACCTGTGTTATTTGAACACATCTTTAAACTATTAAAATATAACATGTTTTTTTGTGTTTTGGTTCCTCAAACCCCCAAAATGTCAGGTGGTGCAACCGTCCTGACAAGTATCCACAGTAATTAAACTCTAAAAATTGAATGTCAGTTATTGTAAATGGAAATTAAAAATACAGTGGCATTATTTTATGCTTGAACCTTTTTAAATAAAACATTCTTTGCAAATAAAAAGAATTTTAAAGCTGTTGAGAAATGTAAAAAACTTTTGTCCCGTAATTTTCACCTTGTCAAATGTCAGGGTGGTGCAACCGTAACATTAGACTTTTATTTTAAAGTGAAGAGAATAAAACAGGAAACAGGAAACTGCATCAGCCAGAGGAGCCCAAATGACATTTGTGACCAAGTGGAAAAGTTTGTAGATTTCTCTGAAATACTGATAAAAAAGGTTTTTTCACTTCTTTGGTGACTGGAACAATTTCCATGTCAGGTGGTACAACCAATGTAATAATGTGAAATGTTATTTTAACATCAAATTATTTATCTTATTCACAAATAAAAGAAATGAAACACACTAAATGAAAATGTATGAGTCACTACAGACACTTGAGAGATACTTGCCAATTATTTCACACAGAAAAAATAACAGGAACATATAAATATATTTTCATATATTTGGTTGAGCCACCTGACATTTTTGGGTGCTCAAATTAAAAATACTAAAAAATAATGAACCTAAAAACTTTGAAATGTTGGTCATCTACTGAAATCTGTTAGAAAACATAATTCTTCTCTCAGAAATATGTTTTTATCCATTTTCAAAGAACTTTTTAAAAATACGTTTTAGACCCTCTTTTTGTCTTTGACCCTTAGACAAAAGTTGTAGAAAGGGTTTTCTAAAACAGCAGGGAGATAAAAATGGGACTTTCTTAGCTGGAAATCATCAAGTTTTGTCTTTTTTTGTGTGTCCAGGACGGGAGCTATTCACGTCGGAGATCGAATTCTGGCGATTAACAGCGTGAGTTTGAAAGGAAAACCTCTGAGTGAAGCTATTCACCTGCTGCAGATGGCAGGAGAGACGGTGACTCTGAAGATCAAGAAACAGCTGGACAGTGAGTCCATCCAGAGTTTATTAGTTACAGATTACAGCCATTTCTTTATTCAGTGATGGTTATTATACGTTAGGTTTCATTCTGGCTCTTTCTCCCAAAGATTTAGAGGAGAGGAAATCCGCTGAGGCCGAAGACACCACAGAGAACGAGATCAGCGACACGGAGGAGGACGATCTGACGGACAGCCAACAGACCAATAAGCTGTCGGAGCTTTACTCCACCACCATCCCCAGCGTCGACTCCGCCATGGAGTCGTGGGACGGCTCAGGGCTGGACGCCGGCTACGGCAGCCAGGGTGAGCTTTGGATTAACACGTGTGGCTTTGGGATGAAAAGTAGTTTGAAGAAAATCCCCAAAATCCTAATCTGTAATCTGAAACACTTCATCTGTTTGAAACCACAGTCTGTCCCCTCTCTCTTCCCGTAGGTACGTACAGTCACCAGGCGGCGGGGATCGCTCTGCACCCGCACGAGTGGAGAAGCGCCAAGCAGCAGCGCAGCACCACGCCCCCTCCTGGACGCCGGAAGAATTACCCGTTTAGTGACGGCGGCTTCAGTGAGGACGACTGGGACAAACCACCGGGGTAAAACTCCATTAAAACTAAAAAAAAAAAAAAATCATAACATTTAACCTAATTTTCTTCAGTCCACCAAACACCATTTCAATTTTCGCTCATTTTTTCATCCTCTTATTGAATAATTAACACTTTAAACAGCAAAAACAGAAATCTAAGCAAGTCATTCTGTCTTATTTGTAGTAAAAATTGTCTTATTGTTCTTAATTTGAGCCACATTCATCAGACCAGGTCATAAAAATGTCTTATTTCAAGTTTTTTAAGACAAAAATGAGGTGTAAATTGCTTGAAAAAATCTGCCAATGGGATAAGACGAATTCACTGGGAAGTTTCTTGAAATCAGAAAGATGTCTTAAAACAAGAATCTTTTATCTTATCCCATTGGCTGATTTTTTTTTACTTGTTACAAGCAATTGATGCCTCATTTTTGTCTTTAAAAAACTTGAAATGAGACATTTTATGACCTTATCTAGTACATGTGGCTCAAATCAAGAATAGTGAGACAAATTTGACTAAAAATAAGACATAATGACTTGCTTAGATTTCAGTTTTTGCAGTGAAACTCATCCTCTCTCCCGTTTTTGTTCAACAGATGCAAAAACAAGACATTTCTAAAACATATACACATCATTTTTCTGTCGTGTACTGGCGCTTGCTACAAGTGTCACATGAAATAATCAGATAAAAAATGAAGAAATAGGTCTAAAATTATGCAGCATAACAACAACAACAACAAAAAAATTGCATTCCCTGGATTATAAACGGTGCCTGATTGTTCTTAAGTGAACTGGATTTATTCCACAAACAAAAATCTTTTAACGTCATCAGTTTATTCTTTAGATAAGTGGTTCACAAAGTGGTGTCAGGAACTGCTTCCTGAAATCAAAAACTATTTACAGCTGCACATTTCATCCACTATCATACAAACATAAACACAAACAGAGGTTAAAATAACATCCTCCAAACAGAAAATCTTTGATCTGTTTTTCCTCATTTCTTTATTGAAGACCCTGAGAAAATGAAACCAACTAAGATGAATTTAGTTCAGAGCGACATGTGACCGTATATTCTGTATTTTTAGGCTTTTTTTTGTCTTTTTTTGATTGGTCTGTTTGTGTTTTCCCACGACTAAAGGTCACAGGTCTCTGACACTGATGTTTTTGGTGTCAGCGCCTGAAAAGTTGTTGAACCGAGCTGTGTTTTTTTCACAGATGAAGTCAGTAAAATAACAGTAAAATTACAGTTTAACACTAAAACAAATTCCTTGTTCACTCTGGTTTTTCTCAGTAATTTTTGTCTTGAGCCGCCGCTGATTGAACCGCTGCTCTGGTCACGTTGTGAAACAGCAGGAGTGGGAAAGAAACATAAACATTTGTTTGTTTTATTACAGCGTTGGAACAACAGATTTGAGGTGTTTATCCAAGAAGATAGAAACTTCAAAAGAAACAGTCAAAAAATCATGTGGAGCGACGCCCAAAAACTGTGAATAATAAGTTTTATCTGCAAATCTATTCGCCTGTCCTACTTAAACTGTCAATTTAATTACGGATAATTGTTGAATTATTAGTATTTTAAAAAAAATATTAACTTTGAGATAAATAATGGTCGCCTGAAATGACTTTTTTCCCAACACTGTCCTTTAAATTCAACTTTAAAAACACTTAAATCTTTAACCGGGATTTGTTTTGCTTATATGCATGTGTACGCTACATTCACGAGTTTGAACAATCCCCAAATATATGTTTTCTTGTTTCTCAGTATTTTAAAAATGTTCTTTCTAAAAGTCTTATCCATCAATGACCCTCATATAATCAAAAAAGGTGATGAGTGCACTGCAAAGACTGAAATCAAAACAAGTTTATTTTTTTAGTAAAAACTGTCTTATTTTTCTTGATTTGAGCCACATTCACCAGACCAGGTCATAAAAATGTCTTATTTCAAGTTTTTCAA
>RPOG01001620.1:0-52500 GCA_008086565.1 Thalassoma bifasciatum | reverse complement strand
ATCCAGCAAAATTTGTTATTGTGACAGGTCTGCATCAAAGCTGAATTTCCATTTCTCATGCTGTTACCAACACATGAAGAAACAGAAAACACTCAGTCCAGAAACAAAGACAAAAATCATCTTTAAGGCCCAGTGATCTACAAAATGCAAGTGCACAGTTTGTAGTGAGTCAGAATTTATCCAATGACCGTCAGGTTTCACACAGTGGAGCAACTTACTCCTCACCTATTATTTTGGCTTTTTAACACTGACTTCCCTCAAGTTATTTGTTAGGATCTCTATTTCACATTTAAGATCATACATGTGTGGTATAAAGCTGGAGTTTGAGGGTTTTTGTGTGTTTGTTTCTGCAGGCGTCCATCATGACGGGAACAGCCATCAGTCTGGGAGTCGATGGTGTCAACAAACCTCCACCTGAGCCGATCCTGAGCCACAGCAGAATGAGCCCACTGAGGAGAAACTCTCTCCTACACCAGGCCAACCTCCTCCACCAGAATGCACACCTCCACCAGGGGGCCCACCTACACGAGGAGGCCCACCTGCACGAAGAGGCCCAGTTCCACCAAGGTAACTAGAGACAAACAAAACAGAAATGGATTTTAAATCAGCTTTACTCTCAGTGAAACACTGTTTGAATATAATTCCTACGCTCTCTACGCAGACGTCCACCCGTACCAGGAGGCTCTCTATAACCACGAGGCCCACCTGCACCAGGGGGCCCACATCCACCCAGATAACCAGTCCCCTCTGCTGCACCACGACCCCAAACCCAAAGCTTCGCTGAGAGTTTCAGAGAGGACGTGGGAGTCTCGTCGGATCAAAGAGGAGATGCAGGGGATTCTGTCCCCGACGCCTTTGGAGCTGCACAAGGTGAGTCCTCCACAAGGTGAGTCCTCCATGTGGGGGCCCTGGAGTCATCCGCACAAACGGTGCTCCGTATGAAGAAAAATGTTTTTTTTTGTGTCCCCAGTGCATCGTTTTTACAGTGCATGTCTTATATAATAGAGTATTGTATGCACATTATAATTGCCAACCCCCCTCTGGACTACAGTAAAGCTGGAGGCTACATGTCCCACCCCCCTGCCTTATTTATAACCCTGACTCCATGTAAAGGTCTGCTGCGTCGTGTTCAGCTCAGGGGAGGAACAGAAACTACATTTTTAACCCTGGGGAGGAGAAAATTCAACTCTGATTGGTTTAATGGCCTGAAGCCAAAGTGTTACAGCATCTAAATGAAGTCTCATTAAAAGATCATACATTATTCATACAGAACACAATACGAGCCGCTCGCTCTCTGCTCTCACAGAAACATCTGGTCTGCGTTAGAAAACAAACTCCATACTGTCCTGTAATGATGCTGCGGTCCAGGGTCCTGTGTTAAATCATCTGTAAGTCAAGAATGTAGAGGAGGTTACTGCAGTCACAGGGCACAGAGAGTACGAGACAAAGCTTCAACAGTTTAAGAACTCAACAACCTTTGATTTGATGTGGATGCAGCTCAAACTCACCACAGTGAAAACAGAGGCGGGTAATAACGAGCTGCATTTACTTAAGTAACTTTTTAGACGAATGATTCCCAACCTGTGGTCCACGGCCCCCTGGTGGGTCGCGAAGGTACTGCAAGGGGCCGCGAAATCATCTCCAAAATAGTTAGATTCTAGTGTGTTTGAGGCAGGAGAGGTTTACATGACGATAAAAACGTAGTGAATAATGTATTAAATGTTAAAAATCAGTCCCGTTTAAAAGGATTTTGACTCTTAAGATACCAAATATCTCCTGTTTTGTTTTGTTTTTTTTCTTTTTTTGCTTCTGTCACTTTTTTCACACACCATTTTCCTTTACAAAGTGAAGTCCTGCTAAAAAATTCAAAGGATTTTTTCAGTTGCAAATACATTTTGTGTGTTCATCATTTAAGGCTTGATTTTTTTCACAGAATTTAACCAAAGTGAACAGTTGATTTTCTGGGAATTTTCAAAGCGGACATGAGAATCAAGGCAATTTTGATCAACTTCTCATCATTTTTGCTTTGTTAATGCTTGTTGTTGACGTCACGATGCATTCAGGTACCCTGGGAAATCTGAAAATCTGACAGTTAACCCAGTTTTTTGAAGCTTTTGGATTGGAAAAATGGTTTGTAAATGCCAGTCATCTAAATGTAAGGGTTTTTTTCTGCGCAGGTTTGGTATACCAAGGGTTAAACATGTTCAAATATTCATTTATTTAAAAAAAAGGGTAACACTTTAGATTAGGGAACACATTCTCACCATAAACTAGGTGCTTATTTACATGCATATAAGTAGCTAATTAGTATTTATTAAGCACGCATTAACCCCTTATTCTACCTCTATTGCACCATGAATTCAGACTTTTCCATATATTAACTCCTAATTATTACTTATTGACTACAAATTAATGAATATGTGTTCCCTAATCTAAAGTGTTACCAAAAAAAGTGCCAAAGAAAGCATAAATGGCTTCTGTATTTATGGGGTCGCTAAATGTTTTGAGACTTTAAAGTGGGCCCTGATTTGGAAAAGGTTGGGAACCACTGTTTTAGACAAATTGCACTTATCAGAGAACTTTAAACATGACACACTTTAACATTTACTGAAGTATTTTTGTGAAGAAGACGTTTAACTCCACTTCACCAATCAAACACAGCCTGGCAGTCACATGACCACACACAAAAGTTAACAGACTGAAGCTTAACAGTCACTTCACTGAGAGACTCTTTAAAAAAAACACATTTTTACTTTTAAAACCATTTTCTTGTGGTTGAATTTACCTTAATTTGAGTTATTTCATCAATATTTCATTTACTATTATTTCTGTTCAAGTGACATTGTTTGGCAATATTTGACATTCATGCTCTGATTAAAATGTGTTATGTATATATTTAATTTGTAACAACTGCTTTTATTATTTCTGTAATGTTGTAATACACTGTTTTAGTTTTCTTCTCCCTACTGTCTCTCACTTCTTTAATAATTTCATCATTTCAGGTGTTGTGAATTCGCACCTGTGCGAAAATACTCAAACAATGCATCTAATTTGTCTAATGTTATTGTGATTTCCACATCAAATAATCAATAATATAAATAAAAATAAAAATAAATAAATCACCAGTTGCTCAGAACTCATGTAGTTTTTTTTACTGAACACTTAATAACTCTTTCTCAAGTAATTATCTGGAGGTTTGCTTTTTACTTTTACTTGAGTGTAAGAGACCAAATATAAACGTGATGATGTGTTTCAGAGATGTGAATCTTCTGCTCCATCTTTTCTGTTCCAGGTCAAATCAAATAAAAGAAACTTTAAAAATCTGATAAATTAATCGTCTTCGTCTGTGTCGTCGTCTCCAGGTCACAGTGATTAAAGATCCAGAGAACGACGACTTTGGCTTCAGCGTGTCGGACGGTTTCCTGGAGAAAGGAGTTTACGTCAACATGATCAGACCTGATGGACCCGCCGACCGATCCGGGCTCAGACCCTACGACAGGATCCTACAGGTGCTGAGGAGGGACATAAAGCTCAGATTTGAGGGTCTGACAGTTTTGTAGAGTTTTGAGCTTTTTCTCTTCACCTTTGTCAGTGGTTTAAAGAAAAAACTGACAAGCACAGACAACCCCAGTTTATCACAAACACAGAAAAAGTCCTGGTTCAGTTTGATAAATGCTGCCTATTGATATATCGTCATTTTCAGACACCTTGGTCATGTGATCACGATTTTCTTGCGCTGACCCAGGATCAGTTGTGTCAGTTTTTTTACAAACACATGTCTTGAGTGTTTGACTGTTCAGCAAGATCCTTTTTTTCCTTGGGATTGTTGAATTTTGTTTTACTTATTATAACTTACTGAGCTTCTTTTTTTAATTGTTTGGATTTTGGATTTGCTGGATGTTGAGATGCTGAACACTGCATTTCAACATTCTTGCATTTCCTTACAGGAAAAGCTCAGTTTCAAAATGCTGAGCCCCATTTCAACATTGAGAACTTTCTTGCAGCAAATGCTTGATGTTGAAATGCTGAGCACTAACCCTAACCTTAGCGTCTCCTTTGCTCCATTGAAGCAGAGCTATCAACTCAGTCAGAGGTCATCACAGTGACACTGCTGTGTGGTTTCCATGGTAACCAGGGTTCCTTCACATACTTAAAAAGTCTTAGATTCATGTATTTAAAACTAAAGCCTTAAAAAGTCTTAAATTCATTAAAATGTTATATCCTGGTCTTAAAAAATTACTCTTAGGTCCTGAATTTGTCAGGGCAGGATTTGTTGGCGTTTTATTGTTTTTCTTTGTTTCCTGGGACTTTGTGCGAAGGAGATTTAGAGTGAAAACTGTCTTATAAGCTGCTGATATTAATTTTTATCTGCATCTGATCTAACCAGTCTATGACTTTGAGTTACTGTTTGTACTTTTACATACAGATATTAACCAATGAGCAACTTCATGTTCAATAAACAGTCGTAAAGTGAACTTGAATGAGTCTCATTAAGTGACACACAATATGATTTGGTTGTAATTCAGCAGAATCCCCAAACCATCAACTATATTTGTGTTTTTGATCTTAAATTTCATTCAAAGTGGCATTAAAAAGGTCTTAAAAAGTCTTAAATTTAACTTCCTGAAACCTGCAGGAACCCTGGGAACAGACCTCCTCCATTCATTTAAATGGGGCAAAATTGTTCAGAAAAAGCAGAGTAATGTAATGTAATGATCATGTGATCACGATTTGTTTCGCTGCACTTCTGACCCCGTATCAGTTGTGTCAGTTTTTTATTTTAGAAACACGTGTCTTGAGTGTAAGACTGTTGGGAAAGAGCCTTTTTTCCTTGAGATTGTTGATTTTTGTTTTTACTCATTATTACATTAATGACATTATTAAACATTACATTATTAAAACAATAAGGATATTTAGGGCTACATTATTTTTAAAAGTTAAGAGTCAAAGGCGACTCTTTTTTTTTTTTCTTCATTTCTTATAAAAAAAATGGACATGCATGTTTTTTAATTAGTTAATACATTTGGGGACAAGTTTTACCTTCAGTTTTAATCTTTGCACTTGAAGGGGGAGGCGCACTTCATTGCAGCAAATGCTCAATGTTGAAATGCTGAGCTCCATTTCAACATTAAGCACCTTTTTTTTTTTTTTGCAGTAAATGCTGAATGTTGACACGCTGCTTTACGAAAGGCCCTTGACCCAGTCGGAGGTCGTCACAGTGAAACTGGTGTGTGGTTTCCATGGTAACGGGCCCCCTCCATTCATTTAAATGGGGCAAAATTGTTCCGAAAAAGCAGAATATTATAAAAAGTACAGAAGTTGGGGATAAAATCTATATAAGGATACCGTGATTCGACACTCTTAACATTTTACTTTTTGAATGGTAAAGATCGGTGCATCCTTCAGAATCAGAATCAAAATCAGCTTTTAATGGCCAGGTGTGAACATACAAGGAATTTGCTTTGGTATACTGTGCTCTCTTGTGCAGGTAATACAAATGAACACAGCAATTTTTGCACAGTTAATTATTTTATTCTGTCTATTTGTTAAAAAGGCTAGTTGATTGTCTTCTTCTTTTATTCTCTTTTTTATTGTATATTTGTATATATTTATTATTCTCATTTCTATGATTGGGCTTGCTCCAGGACCAGGGTAACCTAATTTTGTCCCCCCCATGTTTTACATGGGTTGAATGACAATAAAACTCCTTGAATCCTTGAATAGTAAGGCATAGAAAGGGGAGAAAGTAACAATAAAAATTGTGCATATAGAATATTATTGACAACTGTAGACACAAAAGAATAGTAAATAGACAAGACTAATATTTACAGGCTGATGAAATGAGGTTGTTTAACAAAAGTTTCATCTTTGCTTTTGATGTAATTTTGTGTCAGTTCATTGTGAACACGTCACTGAAACTTGATTTCAAGAAAATCGTGAATCCAATCGAAATCACATTTAACTCTTTTTGTAAAATCTTCCTGCACCTGTGTGTTTGTGTCCAGGTGAACCACGTGAGGACGAGGGACTTCGACTGCTGCCTGGCGGTTCCTCTGATCACAGAAGCCGGCGACAGACTGGAGCTGGTCATCAGCAGAAACCCCATGGTCAACGACGACGAAGACGACGACTTAGAGGACAATAACAACACTTTGGACCACCTGCCAGACCTGTAACACACACACACACACACTCCTACACACCTACACACTCCTCTGGCTGGCAATAATTCCACTCAAACACACTCCCACACATCATTGCATGCTCACACACACCCCTCCTCCTCCCGTTTCTCCACCAAGAGTCCGACAGAGCAGCAAACACCAGAGACCCTCTCCAGAAAGCTGAGTCAGTTTCCTCACTGTGTCGTTCCAACATAAACAACCATTAACTCGGCACTTTAACCCTCCATTTCAACCAATCCTGGCTCTGAAAACCCAAAACAAATGAATCAAAACCTGCAATTTAGATGAGGTAACCGCAGCCGTTATTAACGCCAGACCACAGGTTTATAGAGAGGAGCTGATGCAGCGGAGGGATCTGCCTTATTATATAATCTCTGAGTGAATCTGAGAGGCTGCTTTGTTCAGGGAGCGGAGCTGATGGGATTTAGAGAAACTGTACAAGACGCACCAGAGAGTTCAGGAAGGGAAAATGTAGCCGTGGTCCACGTCCACTTTGCTGCTACAAGTCTCTGCAAACTTAGGAGTAGTTTTCTTTAAAAAGTGGCATGAACGTCTTAAAAAGTATCTGCAAGTGCATGCTGATTTATACCAAAATAAGAAAATCAAAAACATCATCACATCTCAACTGCAGCTCAGTGTTTCATGGATCCAAACACGGAAGAGAAAGAATTTATTCATTAACCTCCTGAGACACAAGGGAATTTTTAATTTTATGCATGAAGTTTGGTTATTAGAGTTAGGAGTTCAATTAAAAGTCAAAAGTGAGCATCAAGGAGATAAAAAGACATTATTATGGGTCAAAAATTCCAAATATAAAGATTTAAAAAGTCAAAATGAGGAGATAGAAAATCACAAGTATGGATTTATGGTCAAAATATGAGATTAAAATTTTAAAATAGTCAAAGAAAACTTCAAAATTATGGACAGAATGTCAGATTGAAGAGATAAAAAACACATAATTATGGGTTAGAATTTAAAACAAGGAGATAAAAATCAAGAAAGGAGATCTAAAAAAAAGTCAAAAGTGTGGATAAAGGAGAAAAAAAATCCCAAATATAGAGATTTAAAAAGTCAAAATGTGAAGATAGAAAATCACAAGTATGGATTTGTAGTCAAAATATGAGATTACAAATTTAAAATAGTCAAAGAAAACTTCAAAATTATGGACAGAGAGGTGAAAATAAAGAAAGGAGATAGAAAAAAAAGTCAAAAATAGGAGACAAATAGCCACAAGGTTGGATTTAACTACAAAAAAAAGAAATTGAGAGTTTAAATCAGCTGATAAAAAGTCTAAATAACAAGATTTAAAATCAATCTAAGTAGAGAAAAAGTCAAATTGAAGCGATAAAAAGTGAAAAATAGGGAAAGAATTTCAAATCAAAGAGCTAAAAATACACATTTATGGGATAAAACTTCAAAATAAGAGATTTGAAAAGTGAAAATTTTGAAAAAGAAAAAAAAAAAGTCATAAGTACAGTTGTTTTCACTGAAGGATTTAACTTTATGATAACTCCAGAAACGATGTGGTTAGTGTCTCTTTGGCTCAGAGGTCAAAGTTTTCAAAAATGAAGTTTAAAAGAGACATAAAAGATAAATCATTCTCTGATAAAACTGTTTTGCCAAATGAAAAACATTCTCCTGCAACATCTTGAAAACTCGTCCTCGTGTCTTCGCTGTGATTCATTTTGTAGAAAAGCTGAATTCACGTCCCTGAAGCTCATAAAGTCAGAGCGTGTGAGCGTTTCAAATATCAGAGGTCGTCATTTAGCCGCAGAATAAATCTCAATAATAACTGTTTTTACAGCTCAGCAAAGTCACATTAAGCAAACATCAGAATAATTACACCCATAAACAGAACAGTTAAGACGAATAAAGAGTTGATCTCCGTCTTCAAAGAGAATTAAAGCGTGAAGGTTTTTGACACAAACAGGAGAAGAAGAAGTGAAAAGCTGCTGTAAACATTTATCCAAAGAGTTTTTATCTTTACAGTCAACACAGGAATCATCTGTCATTTCCAGCAGCTTAGATCAGGATTAGTTGGCGCAGACAGAGTCAACAGTTCAGAGACGTTTGGAACGAGCGTCACAAAGAAAGAGAAAAAAAAGAGATTTAATATTTTCACATGGTTTGAGATAATAAAAATGAAGCTTTTTATTTTAGGTAATGAAAACATCTTTTAACACTCTTTTGTTCTATCTTTTCCATTATTTCATTGGTTTTCATCAACAATAATAAAAATAACATCAGTCACATTGCAACTTTGGTAGTTGGACAGTTTGCAAACTTCATTTCAAGACACGAAAGGATAAAATTTACACCTCAAATGCTTAAAAAGGAGCAAAAAAATCTGCCATTTCCGTAAAATAAAATGTGCTTGCTTCATTTTTTTTTGTATTGAGACATTATTCTTGGTGCAAAAATGTTAAATTAGTTCATTTTTCTTGCATTGTTAGGTGGATGTGGCTCATATTGAGTCTAATACGACAATTTTACTGAAAACAAGACACAAAATCTTGGCTAATTTTAAGTTTTCTTGTTTCTTCTTTCTTGCATAAACCAAATCTACCTGAACAACTCATTTAAAAAACTGATTAAAATATCGAGTAACTTTAGCTGCTTCTGCAAGAAGTGAAACTTACTCATTGAAACATCTGTGAGAACTTTTTCTTGGTTGTGAATCAGTGAAGAAACTTTCTAAAGTTCACCAGGCCAACAGCAAAAACACGGACTGATCCTTTAAAGTTATTATTAACGACTGTATCTGCTGCGAACATGAGCACACAGAAGGAGAGGCTACAAATATTTGTGAAAGTTTCTCATTTGACAGCTTAAAGATTTCAAAACAGAAAAAAATCCTACACATAAATCAGGTTAGAAAATCGTTGGTATGTTGCACTTTGTCCACAGGGGGCGCCAAATCTGACACAAGCACCAAATGTTGCAGCTTCTACCAGGAAAGTTTTACTCATTACAAGAAATTAAATCCATATTTTGTGCTTAAAATATCTTGAAATGAGACATTAAATGTGTAAATTCAGGAGATTGAAGCTAGAGCTGGATGCAAAGAGATGATTTGGCTTGAAATTTGACAAATACACGTTTGTTTGGTTGTAGTCTTAAGAATTGAAGCTTCTCTGCAAATTTGAGAGTAGTTTTCTTTGCAAAATTTGTCTTTGAATTTTAATGAATCCGCTCAGCATGAAAGTTTAATCCAGTCATGGAAATATTTATGAGTTTCTTTCTTCCAGTTAAAACCAGAACATCTGTTTGGAGATTCATTTAGAAAAAGAAAACTCTGAGACTTGAACAGTGTTGCCAACTCCTCAGCAAGGAAAGTAGCTATTGGCTGCCCCAAAAGTCGCTAGATGACATCATCGCCTAATTTGCATAATCAGGCATTGGAATATTATTATAAGGAACTCTGTAGGAAAAAGGAATAATGTCCTGGAAGAGACGAAAGTGTATAATAAACGTCCTAAATGTTTAGAACTACAAATTAGATTTTTATTGGATTCATTTTACAGTGTTATTCCAAAAGTCATAATTTTTTAAAAGAAAAGTCGAAGCTATGACTTTATTATTAAGTCTTGACTCAATATGGGGAGAAAAAAAAAATTCAATCCTGTTTTTAATTTTCTGTATTTTTAACCAGCAGAAATTGGCTTTTATATTCATCTCTCTCTCTCTCAGCTTAATTAAAATTTAATTTGTTTATTTTTTTCAAATTTCTAACTCATTTTCAGTGTCTTTACTTTTGAGAAAAAGAGGTGAAGTTTCTCTGCATTATAAGACCGAAAAAGTTCCTGTTTTACAGTGTTTCTTCACATTTTTAGTTATATTGTCTGGAGACGATAAGATATATTTTTATTATTTTGAAGGTTGGGCGCAGAGGAGACTACAGGCTCTTCAGAAACAATTTGGAATACGTAAAAGGGGATTTTTTAAAAGTCAAGGTATTTTCTAAGACTTCATATTGCTAGTGAATTTATTTCCTGACCCAGCGTGCGGCTGTGACTGGTTTTGAACGAGCGCTTTAAAGCAGCAGCCGCTCTAATATCTTCCTGGTCCTGTACCTGTGAACTACTTTCACCTCTGCTTCCAGCTGTAAACCAGCGGCTGCTTAGCGCACGCGCAGTCTCCTCTCCTCTGACTGCAGCTGCGACTGCTGCGAGAGTCGAGACCGACCGCGTGCGAACGCTTTCAGACGAGGGAGGAGCTCACGGCAGAACCTGCTGCTCGATGATAATGGTGACTACAGAATGATACACGCTTTCACGACAGTCACTAAACACCAGAAAAAGTCGCTAGATTTGTCGCTTTAAACAAAAAAAAGTCGCCAAGGCGTCTGGAAAGTCTCCAGATTTAGCGAGAAAGTCGCTAAATCTGGAGACGTCACCTCATTGACCCAGCTATAGAATTGATATAAATCAGCAGAAAGTCACATAAAAACTAAATTTCTTCTGCAAAAGCTGAAATCTCACTGAGTGTCTGTGTCTCTTTTTTGGCATTAAATGTCTTTCAGGTGTAACATGAGCCACATTTGACCAACAAGACCAGAAAAAAGTCACATTTCAAGATATTAAAGAAAAAAAAAGAACCTTCACACGTCGACTTCTTCCAACAGGTGAATAAATGGAGTGAAAAGTAAAAAGATTCAGTACAAGAAGTTTTGGTCCAAGTAAAATAAAAAGGTTATTTTAGTTCTGCTTTTTTTCTCTAGTTTTAATTTCTATTTCATTTTGACTTTTTGTTTTTGTAGAACTCAAAATTTAGCAAGTTGTTACTTTTAGGGCAAAAAGTTATGACAGTTTGGGTTCAGCACTTTTTAAATTATAGATTGTTGATCACCAAACCTGCCAACACTTCGAATTTTTGCAAGAAACTTTTATTAAAGTCAAATATTGGCAGGTGTGTGTTATATTTGGGGTCATTGTTAAATATATGGCTACAGTATGAGTTACTTGTCATTTTCTATATAAAGCCTTGTTTTTATTTTAGGTAATGAAAACATCTTTTAACACTCTTTTTTTCTATCTTTTCCATTATTTCATTGGTTTTCATCAACAATAATCAGTTAGTAATAATCAATTAGTTCTGCTTTTTTTCTCTAGTTTTAACACCAGAAAAAGTCGCTAGATTTGTCGCTTTAAACAAAAAAAAGTCGCCAAGGCGTCTGGAAAGTCTCCAGATTTAGCGAGAAAGTCGCTGAGTTGGCAACAGTGGACTTGAAATTTGAGTGCAGAATCAAAACCTGTGATTCCACTTCTCTTCTTCATGCAAGAATAAATAAAAGGGCTGATATTTTTTTGCAAAGATATACGGTTGGGTTTTTAATGAGTTTATGTAGAAAGCGATGCAAAGAGCAGGTGACTGCAGAGAAGAGGGTGATTAGAGCCTCAGGTCAGCTTTTCCTCCATACATGAGGCACATGATGAACCACTGAGCCAAATCAACTTATTTTTATCATCATTTTTCTTTAGCACAGATTGTTCCACTGCATGAATTTCACGCCAGCTTAAGCGACAGTCATGCATTAAGTGAAAGAGGCCGGATCAGCTGCAGGGAGACCAGTCTGTAAGAATCTGAATCTTCCATTTCATCACCTCAGATTGTTTCATTTTCCTCCGTAAAGTCGTAAAAAAAAAGCACAAGAAAGAAAAAGTCTGAGAGCAGAGAATGGAGAATAATGTTTGTGAGGATGAACGTGTGACAGTGAGTGAACAGAGAAAAGCCTTTGTCCTCTGACGGGTTGGAAAAAAAAAAAAACGACAGGAACAATCCCAACCTCTGTTCTCTCTCTCTCTGTCTCAGCGTATGTCTCTCGCTCTTTCCTCACGTTGTTGCATAACAGTCAGAATCCAGCTGACCCCCCTGGAGACAGCCCTGTGTGTGTGTGTGTGAGTGTGTGTGTGTGAAAGAGGGAGTCTGTGTGTGTGTGTGTGATGTTTCTATGTATACTATACACGTGTGTTTACATGTATGTATCTAAGGATGTCCCTGATTTTCCATTTAAGCATGTATGAGCATGTGTTTGTGTGTGGATGTGTAACAGAGCGTGAGAGTTCGGTGGTGTACATTTCATTGTACAGCGGTGATTTCTTTTTTTTTTAAACGTAGGGATGTGGTCCGCTCACGTTTTTCCTCGACTGAAACTGAAAACCTGAGTTTTAACAAGCGAGCTGGAGAAACTTTTTCATAAATAATAGTTTAAAAAAAAAAAAGGACGTTAAGTCGTCAGCAGAGAAAAGAAGCACACTGTTGAATACCATGCACTGTAAGTATTTTCATGAAGAACAAACATGTCTGAGTGTTTTTTTTACCAAACGTCAAGTGGCCAAAATAAAAAGTTTTGTAATGCAACAAAAAGATGAAAATACTGAGAAAAGCCTTCTTAAGTGTTCTGTTGGTTTTTATGTGTGTGTGGTCATCCATACTCCCTATGCATCTTTGGGTCGAAGGTCAGTTTGGAGCCCGATCCGGGAACGCAACGAGAGAAAAACTCCTCATTAAATAACTAAACAAACATCTGTTACATTTAGAAAAAGCCAAACCAGACAGTTACTGAGGAAAAGGAAGGTCTGAAATCCCAAAAAATCTCCATTAAAGCTACTTTTAAGGTTTGTTTAAATGCTGGCTAAAGCTTCCAGAAGCTTATTCTGAAATAAACCACAGCAGAATTTGGATTTTACCTCCATTTTAATCCAGGAAAACTCGATTTAACTGAACATGAGCTTGAAATTTTCTAATGACTACACCAGGGGTTCCCAAACTTTTCCGCCTGTTTCCCCCAAAATAGCAGCATTAGGGACTGGTGACCCCCTGCTGTGGTACAACACTAATGGGACAATCCAAAAACAGACGAAAACAAGGAAAACCCTCCTGAGGATACTTAATTTAACTGATCGATAGAAAATTTACTGACTAATGTGGACTTTGCTGAGTTCACGGCATCAAACTTCAACAAAGAAATGTGAAAAACAGATAAAACATTTTCTGTTTGCATAATTTTATATTATCTTTCACCTCAATTTTTGCTTTTATTCTCACAATAATGGATAAAATGTTCATGAATTGTTCATTTTCGATTTTGGGACACATTCCATGACCCCCTATCAATGTGTCACGACCCCCCAAAGGGTCCCGACCCCCACTTTGGGAACCACTGGACTACACGATGGCTGGCTCGCCAAATATAGTGTTTTCTTATTATTTATCAATATTTCAGAGCCTGTGTCCACTGACTGCTTTTTATTTTGTGCTTGCAGCGTCTGTTTTCCTGTGCAGAGATTCAGCTCAACATCCTGAGCATAAAAAAAACCCAACATAGAAAATAGTTCAACAAAAACCGAGTAGACGTTGGACATTAATCGTTAACCCTTTAATTTACCCATTAACCTGACTTTAGTTTGAACACAGAGCTTTGTAGATTCATTGAGGTGTTTCTAAACTCAATACAACAGAATCAACATTGTTGTCTTTTTTATTGACGCCTCATTTGACCAACTGGGTCAATCTTCAGTGTCTCCAGATCCTGGTATGATATAAACCAGTAGAGTGCACAAACTTTTTGAAGAAAATCGAAGAAAAACAACAGTAGAACTCAGGAGTATGTTTGAGAGGGAAAGTTAGAGAGTCAATGACAAAAAGAGGGTCTAAAAACGTATTTTTAAAAATGGATAAATTATGTTTTCTAACAGATTTCAGTAGTTGACCAACATTTCAAAGTTTTGAGGTTCATTATTTTTTAGTATTTTTAATTTGAGCACCCAAAAATGTCAGGTGGAGCAACCAAATATATGAAAATATATTTATATGTCCCTGTTATTTTTTCTGTGTGAAATTATTGGCAAGTATCTCTCAAGTGTCTGTAGTGACTCATACATTTTCATTTTGTGTGTTTCATTTCTTTTATTTGTGAATAAGATAAATAATTTGATGTTAAAATAACATTTCACATTATTACATTGGTTGTACCACCTGACATGGAAATTGTTCCAGTCACCAATGAAGTGAAAAAACCTTTTTTATCAGTATTTCAGAGAAATCTACAAACTTTTCCACTTGGTCACAAATGTCANAGGTTCAAGCATAAAATAATTCCACTGTATTTTTAATTTCCATTTACAATAACTGACATTCAATTTTTAGAGTTTAATTACTGTGGATACTTGTCAGGACGGTTGCACCACCTGACATTTTGGGGGTTTGAGGAACCAAAACACAAAAAAACATGTTATATTTTAATAGTTTAAAGATGTGTTCAAATAACACAGGTTTCATAGAATAAAGAAATACATGTGATGAAATACTCAATTCATGATGGAAGGAAATATTACACTCAGACACAAAAAAGGGGGACGTCACATCATTGACCCAAAAATAGTTTCCAAAAGTGTCTGAATATAAGAAAACGGTCGAGAAATTAATGAGTGAGCTGCTAAAGCCTGAAACTAAACTTAAAGCTACAGCGTCATGTTTAAAGATGTAAACAACGATATAAAGAGACGGTTTCAGCTTGTTAATAAAAGATAATAAAGGAAACAAACGTTTGGCTTTTTCCTTCATTTAACTCAGAATCGGTTGTTACACTAACTTCATCGATTCCTTGGAGGACGACGACACTCTCAGAGCGTCCGTCCGTCGTTGTTGCGACCCCGGATCGGGCCTTTAACGTATGCGTTGATATTGTGTAGTATTTTTTTCTTTTTTTCAAATTGTGTAAAGTTCTATTCAATGTAAAATAGTATTTTTCTATGACGATATTCCTCTTCCGAACAGCGGGAGAAAACACAAAACAAAATGATGAAAGGCAAAAGAAAATGTATAACTTTGTTGTTGTTGTCGTTTTGTTTTGTTCATTTTTTCTATGAAATAACGACTGTACTGCTATAACTCTCTTTTTGAGAGGGACATGAGAAAAAATAAAAGGAAATAAAACATCTAATTTTAAGATTTTGTTGCTCTGTGGTTATTTTTTCTGCGTGATAATTCAGACAAAGTTGGTTTTTTAACAGTTTGATGTGAAACCTTCACAGAGCAGCTCGAAGTTTGGACGCATGTTGTGGAAAATGTTTCCTGTGTTTTGCAGAAAAAGCTGCAGCATGTGTTTCACACACTTTTACATGTGAGACGTGTTCAGATGGTTTTTCTTGTCTCTGAGGGGGAAAGAAAAAAAAAAACATCATATTTTTTTTTCTGGAGGTGAAAAATGACACGATCCAGTCGCTGTGTTACTGTAACTGTACATTCTGCTTCAGCCGACTTAATTATCCCCAAGTGTTTACAGCGCTTACATAACAGGACCAACACACACACACACGTTAAACACACTCACAGGGGTAACACGTGGAAATGCAGTTAGTCGTTTTTATGCTTTCACTGACATGTGCCAGGGTTGTTGCAGAAAGTTCGAGTCAATGAAATTTCATCATCTTGACTTCCTGTTCTGTGTCTATTTTTCCCATCAGGATAAAAAAAAAAATGCATGAAACACTCGACAATCTACAATCCTGATTCCAAAGAAGTTGTTACGTCATTTAAAACGTAAGTAAAAAGAAAACACAATGATTTATAAACCCTCTGAAAACACCACAAAGACAAGATATTAATCCTTCAAACTGATAAAGTTTGTTTCTAAAAATCTTGTTCAGGTTGAACAAAAGTCTGTTAAAGTTGCTGATGCTGTAAAAACAGCTGTTTGGATCATTCCACAGGTGAACAGGTTGATTTAAACAGGTGAGTGTCATGATTGGGTATAAAAGGAGCATCATCCCCAAAAGGCTCAGTCCTTCACAAGCAAAGATGGAGCCAGGTTCACCACTTTATGGCTCTTTTCCACTGACCCGTCTCAGCTCTACTCTACTCTCCTCTACTCGGTTTGTGTTGCGTTTCCATTAGCGCGGTACTACGCGTCAGACGCCAGTTTTTAGTACCTACTCTACCCTGGTTCTAAGAGAGTAAAGCTGATACTGAAAGGTGACGTGGACGGACTGCCGGTCACTCATTGGTCAGAGAATGTCGTCTCTGCAGCTTCTGACTCTGAACAAATCACTTACAAGAGGCAAAGGAATAAGTCAGCGACGGGTTTTTAATGACATTTAAACCTGACGGCACAGAACCAGACTGAATGAAGACAAAATACAGCCCTAAAATGCTCCTTCATGATTCCTAAAGAAGNCACAAGCAAAGATGGAGCCAGGTTCACCACTTTATGGCTCTTTTCCACTGACCCGTCTCAGCTCTACTCTACTCTCCTCTACTCGGTTTGTGTTGCGTTTCCATTAGCGCGGTACTACGCGTCAGACGCCAGTTTTTAGTACCTACTCTACCCTGGTTCTAAGAGAGTAAAGCTGATACTGAAAGGTGACGTGGACGGACTGCCGGTCACTCATTGGTCAGAGAATGTCGTCTCTGCAGCTTCTGACTCTGAACAAATCACTTACAAGAGGCAAAGGAATAAGTCAGCGACGGGTTTTTAATGACATTTAAACCTGACGGCACAGAACCAGACTGAATGAAGACAAAATACAGCCCTAAAATGCTCCTTCATGATTCCTAAAGAAGTTAAAAGTCCTTTTTAAACCAAAAAGAAGTTAACAGCAAAGATAGTTGGCTTTAAAGAGTCTTTTAAATTAAATCAAAGTNATCCACAGGGAACCAAAAAGGAAAACCAGTTCAAAGAAGAATGATTGATCAACAACAAATCTCTGCTATACCAGGCCCAAAAATCAAAAATTAAAGTGATCTCACTGGATCCAGGGAAGAGTTGATGTCAGGAAGCAGCTCCTTCGTTTTCCTCCGCGTGCAGCAGCACCAGGCTGTTGTTTACCTCCGTTGTCATGACGACCCACATTGAGCCGCTGTATTACTTTAATGAAATCTTTTTAAAGCTTTTTTTTCCTTTAAAGACCACGGTGGCACATATGTTAGTACAAAATGATGTTTGTGTGGCGTTATAGATGAACATGCACGCACTTCTGCGCAGCACTTTAGCGCAGCTGTGTTATAAGATCCACGCCCACCGTGAGTCTGTAGTCGGGCTAGAGGAAAAGANACGAGAGTCTTTAAGCACCAATCAGTCCATTAATCCACAGGGAACCAAAAAGGAAAACCAGTTCAAAGAAGAATGATTGATCAACAACAAATCTCTGCTATACCAGGCCCAAAAATCAAAAATTAAAGTGATCTCACTGGATCCAGGGAAGAGTTGATGTCAGGAAGCAGCTCCTTCGTTTTCCTCCGCGTGCAGCAGCACCAGGCTGTTGTTTACCTCCGTTGTCATGACGACCCACATTGAGCCGCTGTATTACTTTAATGAAATCTTTTTAAAGCTTTTTTTTCCTTTAAAGACCACGGTGGCACATATGTTAGTACAAAATGATGTTTGTGTGGCGTTATAGATGAACATGCACGCACTTCTGCGCAGCACTTTAGCGCAGCTGTGTTATAAGATCCACGCCCACCGTGAGTCTGTAGTCGCGCTAGAGGAAAAGAACCAAACCCAGTAGAGACGAGGAGAGTAGAGCTGGAATTGTATCGTGGAAAAAAAAAAAAAAAAAAAAAAACGCCATTTGTCAACAACTGCGTGAGCAAATAGTCCAACAGTTCAAGAACAATGTTTCTCAACTTTGTCCAACTGCAGGAATTGATGGATTGAAACTCTTGAGTCACTTCGAGTTGCACTTCAAGTTATTTGGACGACATTTTTGTCTTTAATTACTCGAAGTAAGACGTTTTTTTCTGGACTTTTCAGTTGAATGTGGCTGATATTAGGGAAAAAAATGACAACTTTTACTAAAAAATAAGACACAAACACTTGATTAGATTCCACTTTTTGCAGTGTGAGATTTAAAAAGACCCAAAAAAAATGAAAAGACAGAAATATTGAAGTTTTTCCTCCCCTCTGTTTAGTTAAAGTTTTAATCAGTATGTGATATTTTTATTCTTAAATGTTAAATAAATAAATCCTGGGGGTCCCTGATACCAGTTTATGTTAAATTGAGGGTCACAACTTTAAAAAAAAATACAAAAATGAGACAAGAATGGATTGTAGACTGATTTTGAGCCACATTTTCTGGACCTATCAAGTCCAGAAAATGTCTTTTTTAAGATATTATGAGACAAAAATGATGCTTGGATAAGAAAAATGTTCTTGTCAATTTCAAGAAACTGAACCCGCACATTTTTCTCTGACTCCATCAGTGGATTTTTTTTACTCTTAACAAGTAAAATCTCATTTTTAACCTTTAATATTTTAAGATAAGAAATGTTTCTGGGCCACTCAGTGAATATGGCTCAGATTAATATTATTTTAAAAACAAAATAAGACTAAAACACCTGCTTAGGTTTGTTTTTTGTTGTGTTTAAAGGACAGAACCATCGTGGTTTAATTTCCTGGATGTGCTGAATGTGGGTAAAGAGGCAAAAATCTGCAAAAACAAACGGAAAAACTTGTCCCTGTGGTTTTTTCCAAGAAAGCAGAACATCCTGGGATCAAAACATCAGGTTTTCACATCATCCCTCTCTTTCTTCCACTTCCTGTTTCTTTCTATTTTCGACTTCAGAACAAAAGACCGACGTCCCATGATGCACTGATCTTAAAAACACACTTTTTTTCTGGTCTCTGCTGCGTGTGAAGGCCAGAAAACTGTCACAGAGGGAGCAAAGATTTCTCAGCAGAAAAGTTATTTTTGGACGGGCTGAGAATGGAAATGTCAAGGTTTTCTCTTTCTGTTGTTGTGGTTATTTAAAAACTGCGACTGTCAGAGCGAAGCCGCCGCAGGAATAAACATTTATTTTCATCATGTGTCAGAACAGGAGCAATAATCACAACAAGGATCAGAATAATCCTGCTGTGTTGCTTTAACTCTGACAGGATTTATCTCCTGTGTAATAATCCGTCTTCACTCTGATGCATAAACACGTTAAACGAGTGTTTTTCTCCACACGTTCATGGGAATATTTCATGTGAGAAGTGAATCATGTCAGAGCAGCTGCTGTGGGAAACTCTCAGACGTTTGAGCCGTTTGATTTTCTCATCCTGAAACGGATGTTTTGGTCAAAATATTCCAGACAAAAAAGTTTTTTCCTTAAAGTCTCAGAAAGTTTTTGTTTCAAAGCCTGAAGCTCAACTTTAGAGGAGTCGCTCTGATCGTTTGTTTACACTTTTTCAACAGTGTTTTTTTTAGTGTTACAATCAAAACCACATTTTCAAGGTCTTAGTCTCAACTCACGCTGCAAAAACAGAAATCTAAGAAACTCATTGTGTCTTATTTTTGGCAAAAAATGTCTTATTTTTCTTGATTTGAGCCACATTCACCAAACCAGGTCATATAAATGTCTCATTTCACCTTTTGTTTGGGGTTTTTTCGTCTTATTTCTGTAAATGTTTTCTTTTTATTCTTAATATGAGCCACATTCATCAGACTAGTCCAGAAAAATGTCTTATTTTAAGTTATTCAAAGACAAAAATTAGGTCTGAGTTGCTTGAAAGAAGACAAAAAAAATCTGCCAAGACATTTGCATTTAGAGAAACATGACAAGCAAAGGTTTTTTTTTCTTTTTACAAGCAATTCTGACTCAATGTTTGTCTTTTCATTACTTGAATTAGGACATTTTTCTGGACTTGTTAGTTGAATGTGGCTCATATTAACCTTTTTTTACTAAAAATAAGACATAAACACTTGATTAGATTTCAGTTTTTGCATAACATAAACAACGTAACCTGAGCGTGCTGTGTTTCTGTCTGATAAACAGAATAAGATTTACAAGAACTGCTGCAAAAACTGAAATCTAAGCAAGTCAGTATCTCCTTTTTTAGTAAAAATTGTCTTATTTTCTTGATTTGAGCCACATTCACCAGACCAGGTCATAAAAATGTCTTATTTTAAGTTTTTTAAGACAAGAATGAGGTGTAAATTCCTTGTAACATGTCAAAAAAAGTCTAACAGGAGAAGAAAAAGTTTCTTGTTTTAAGACATTTTTCTAATTTCAAGAAACTTCACGAGCTAATTTTTCTTATTAACGTCAGGATTCATGGAGCTCAGATAATGAAAGAGTGGTTCAGGGAGCATCAGAAAGAATTTTCACCTTTGTCTTCAACTGTTTTTGTCTATTTATCGACTTATCTTCCAGATTCAGAAACAAACTTTAGAGTTTAGAGTTTGTTTCTGAAATTATGAACCATTGAACATTCTTGGTTCCACTTTTTCTCTCTTTATTTTTCTACATTCTCTTCAATATTTGAAACCTTAACTTTTACATATTCTACTTAATATATCATGAAACTCGTTAGTCTTCTGCTGAGATAAAGATCTTTCTGCTTGTTTTAGTGTCAGTTTATAGATTAATGATTTAATAACGAACACATGAACGTTTGTTTTATCTCATATTTTCCGTGTGCAGCTGTTTCTCCATTTCTCCTCCTGCGTCGGCTCCAGCTCCTTAAATCTCGTATTAAAAGCTTTGTAGGATTAAACTTTATCATGTTGTCGAGGGGATTTAGGAACATGAGTCTCTGGAGTTTGGGAAAATGAACTTGAGTGTCAGGATCCGTGTGAAGCTTCATGTTTTAAAAATAATCCACCAGACGCTTTCTGAAGACAAATTTTTTATTAAGAAATAAAAAAAGTTTTACACTTTGTAAAACCTGTTCAAACACATTTTTTTCTCAAAAAAAAGAAGATCGAATGTCCAACCGTTATCTTTATTTTTTATTTTCGAAAGTTTAAGAAAAAAAAATTTTTACAAAAAAAGAAGTCGCTCTTAATTTTTTGTAAAAGGGGGTAACTTGTAAGACCTTTTCCTTCCCGACCAAATGTCTTATTACGTCCTTTCTGTCTCCGTAACAGTAACCTCTGACTGCTCAGACACACTGTGACAGCACAGCAGGGGAGGAAGAGCAGGACTGCATTTCCCAGAAGCCTTAGCGGCGACGGTTTCCAGAGGGAAGCTTTTACGGTTTTAATGTCCTGATTTTATCCCTCAGGAGTAAATTTAAAGCAGAGAATATTTCTTTTAAAGAGGGTTTCTTCCAGGAAATGTGGTCCTGTTTCTCTTCCACAGCCTGAAACATCACAGAAACACACCCTCAGATTCTGATCCTGCAGATATGTTTGTGTTTGTGAAGCAGGTGTGAGGATGTAAAATCATCTCCTGTGTGGATTTGGTTTCTCGGATAAAGCACGAAGGTTGCAGGTTCGGTGGAGTCAAGTTCAAATAAGCAGATGTAGAAATTGCATACGAGGTTTGAAAGTAAAGTTTGATATGATTTAATCTCTTTGTTTGTTTTTGTTTTGATTGGATTTGACTCCACTCTGAATCTTTCTGATCAAACTTTGGTGACGATGAGCTAGAGAAGAGTCGGGTTTTACTGGCAGTGATCTTCTTCTTCCTCCTCCTCAGAGTTAAAATCAACAAAAATCTGTCACAGGAATCAAAAAAACTGCAAGTTTAGTTTAATGTGACAAAGTTTACAAATCATTTTATTATTCTCAGTGCATTCAAACCACATGATCTTTGATGGAATCGTGGTCTCGTTTGGTTTCCTCTCACACTGCGGAGCTTTTTTTTTTAATCCAACTGGACCCTGAAGATTCAAATTTTCTTCTTCAAGACTTCACAGGCCGTCGTTTCCCCGTCAGAGGTGAAAACGACGTCTTTGAAAAACAGCGTGAAAAATAAATCTACAAAGTATTGCACGTAACAAATTGTAGCTTTTTGTTTTCTTTTTTTTTTCTCTTTTTTTTTTTTTTGATTGATAGTTGTACATGTTACTCCAATGACAGAGGTTCAAATACACTATATTTGGAATACAAAAGGCAATGTGACAGACAAACGATCAAAAACAAAATAAGACAAGCTGAACTCAATAAAATAAAAGAAAAGAAAAAGAAGAAGAAATCATCTTTTTCTTCACCCTAAGAAATAAATCTTCAGAAACTTTTACGTCCAACCCGAACGCGACGTTCACATTTCAACATTCGGCCGTAAAAACGTTTGCATCGTCGCTGATGCTTTTTCGATTCTTTCGCAAATTCAACTCGGGTTAATGGAAGGGTTTTACAAACGTACGTACGGGGAGTGTAAGACGGCGGGGCGGAGGGACAGGTGCATTCTGGGAAAACACACAGAGAGGCAGAAGAATCCAATAAACTGCATTTACTTCATTTCTGGTGCCAGTTTCTCCTGAAAACGGAGGAAATTTACACGACGAAAGGATTCAAACAAATTCTCCTCAACCGTTTTTGGGTTGTGCATCTTTCTGAATCTGTTTATCATTTGTTCAACTGATATTTAATTATTAACGATAACGCGTTAAAAAATGGTTGGTTTTCCATTTTTTCCTTCTTGAAATCGGAACAAATGAGCAAAAATTTGTCTGTTTTTTGATATCTCGTTTTCTTAGACCAAATAAAGAGAAGCTGAATTAAAAGCCACCTGCTAATTTTCATTTTATTTACGAGCTCAACAAGTGACTCTTAAAGATGAAAACATGACAACAGAAATGAATCTTTTTCCTTTTCCTTTTTACCTTCTAAAATACTTTGTATATTTCCGATTAAGTTGCAAATGTGTCTGTTCAACTTCAACACTTTGGATCCTGTCGTGGTGCGTTTAGGTTCCAGTTTCACCATTTTAGTTGCTCAATAATCACCAGTAATGTTCCACTTTGGTTAATTTGTTAGAATAAGTTAGAGTTGGATGTCAAATTTTTTATAGATTTGGAATAATTTACCCTCATGAGCGACATTTAGAGATAAATTTGTTCAAACTAGTTCAATTCTTTATGCTGATGATTCGCTGTTTTATATCAACAACAATTATTTATCAAAGCAAACGAAGTTGAAACACAAAACTTTGAGAAGAAATGTCGTTTTTTCTGGCATTAAATGATCAGATTATGTTTGAAAAAGTTCCATTTTAAAGGTTGTTTTATGCTTATGATTCACTGCTTTATATCAAAAAGTGTTTTCAGACAAACTTCGAAGCACAAGAAGTTAAAAAGACACTTTTTTAATGACTTTAAGATTCTTAATTTGATTTATATAAACACTTATCTTCTTGAGAACAGACCAAGCAAAGAATTCTCTTGAACTTTTATCATTTTGAGCCATTTTTTAAAACTAGATTTGAGAAAATCAAACTAGTTGATAAATTTTTCTGAATCTACATCAAATTATAAGGTAACTTTGTTCAAAATAGTTCAAGTAAATTAGTTTTAAGAGCAACTGGAGGATGCAAAGTAAATTTTCTGAATTTCTTTATGCAGATGATACACTGCTTTATATCAAAAAGTGATTTCAAACCAACTTGGAAGGAAAAGAAGTTGCAAAACCAACATTTTAAGTCGAAGATGAGAATTTTCTGGCTTTGAAAAATTGTGATTTTAGATTTTAAAGTTTGTCCTTTTGCAGAAGGAACAGACAAATGATTTACTTCAACTTCAATAAATCTGGAAAAATCCTGAAAGATCTTTTTGTTGTGTCGTCATCCTTAAGAGAAACATAGCTGTGTATCCTATTTTATCTACAAAATATTGAAAAACAAACCAATTTTCATTTGTTTTCATTTCAAAAAGGGGAAAAAAAACTGTTTTCCAATGTTTAGTTTTTGATTCATAATCGAATATCAGTCGAACAAATGATACACGAGTTTGATTTGATGCATTTCTCTCTTTTCAGTTTTGAATCTTGTTTCGGTGCAAAGATCCTCCAGGAGACTCAGGAACCAGCTCTGTACAAAAGTGGAGGATTAAAACGAAGCGTTGTGTTTGTATTAAAATGGTTCTGCGATGGGAGCCTAACTGTACAAAGACGACTTCTATAGGAAAAGTTTGTTACTGTATGAAAATAGATGTCTGCTGTGGATTTGGTTTCACAAATCCCTTTTAATGATATGAACTATATTATTCTACTCCAAGAAATCAACAGACAAAACACGACACACGAAAAACGAGGCCCTGCGTTCACTTCACCTCTGATGTGATGTTGTTGCTTCTTTATTCCTGAAATGTTCTGTTTTTTTATGAGTGATCTGGGTTCGTGTGTGTATCGATGATTTGATCTATTTTAATATGTCTGCTTTTGGGAGAACAGAAGCACCAAAAGCTGAAACTTTAAGCCTTTAAACAACATTCAGTATTTTCTCCATCAACGAGGACCCTGAATAAAAAGATGGCAGTGTTACTTCGATAGTTTTTGGCCTCATCCTTCGATATGAAGTCCAATTTATACAAATAAGGTGCAATAAAAACTCGCTTTGACTCGCTCTCTCCGTGTTTTTGCCTCTGATTGTGGATAAATTAGGCAGTTAAGGTGTGATTTTTCTCCGTTCAGCGCGACAAAGAACTGATCTAGTGGGAAAAAGCTCGACGTGTTTTTGTAGTTAAAACTAACGATGGCAAATTGCAGTCGAGAAGCAGCGGGTGTCAATGCTCAGATTAAAAAACCTGCGACCCAACTACGTCGAAATGTCATCTATTTTCGTGTCTTCTCTTCCAGGACTCACCTACCAGCGACCACTGCGTATGTGCACCCTTTGGGGAACAATGTGTCTGTATAAAATGAAGGTAACAGTTGTCGTTGTCAAACTTCTCAGTCTGCTTTGCTCTGTCGTCCGTGGGTCATGTGGTCGTTTTATGCCCCCCCCCCCCCACTATCGTCATGAAGGATGGGATGTTCTTTTCTTTTTCCTGTTTTAAAAAAAGTCAGCCAGAGTTGAAGAAACAGAGACTGTTAACCTGTTTTTCTCAGGGTGGATTTCCTCAGAGCCAATGAGAAACAGAGTTTGAACCAAAGCTTTTTTTTTAAACCTAAAACTCGTCGTTTTGCAGCTCAGACATTAACGTTACTTGTTTTTCTTCTTTAGACGCCACAGAGCATTTGAGAATGAAACGAGCGGCTGTGACTGAGAGCAGAGAGTTTAATTTCAGGTAAACAAATCTGACACTTTACAGAACATTTCTGCAAAGATACCAACATTTTTCAAGCTTTTTTTTTAGCCTTTGTTTACTCTACACTCTCCAAAACATTAACTGTAGATTTACTTTTGCACTTTTGAACATCACCAAATGTTAAATAACAGACGATTGATTCAAAAACTGGTGGAATTGAAGTAAAATAAGTTGGAAATTGGAAATTTTATTGACTCTAGTTTGGACAACACTCATTCCAAAAGCGTGACAATTCATTTTGAGCGCCGAGTTTTCAAATCTGACCAATGACTCGTTGAAGAACTGTCACTTTTCAGTCGTTTCTCTTCTCAGACATAAACATTTGTGTGACCTCACAAAATCTCTTATATAATATTTGCAAACTTTGACAATCAGCTACAAGCTTCAAGTGATAAAACTCGACCTTTTGCAGCATGTTTCTGAAAACAAGTGAATATTTTTACACTTTTTTGAGCTTTTTTTTATCTTTTAACTTCCCAAATGATCAGTTTTACAAGTATTTTTCTTCCTTTCTGGATCAAAACATTTACTGTAGATCTACTTTAGTGCTTTTCAACACTTTTGAATGTTAAATAACAGAGTTTATTGTTTCAAAGCTGGTGGTTTTAAAGTGGTGTTGTCAGACTTTCTTGGGGAAGCCTTGGGTTTTAAACAGATCTGATTCAAAACAAACTGAATTGGACATTTTCTCAACTCTAGTTTTGACCACTGTCCTTAAATTCTTGACATTTCTAACCTCAAATTTAAAACTGGAGGATTCATTTTGAGCGTCTAGTTTTCAAATTTGACAACTGTCTCTTCTCCGACATAAACATTTCTTGTTTTTCTCCTTGAGACACCGATGTGACGTCACCAAATCTCTACATTTGCAGACTTTGAGAACGAAGAAGCTGTTGTGATTCAGAGCGGAGCAGAGTCACACAACAGACGGAAAATTAGTTTGACTTCAGCGACAAGCTTCAAGTGGTAAAACTCGACCTTTTGCAGCACATTTCTGCAAAGATATTAACTCTTCCAACCTTTTATGAGCCTTTGTTTACTGTCTAACTTTCTAAATGATCTAATTAACGAGCTTGTTTCTTTCTCTCTGGATCAAAACGTAGACTGTAGATCTACTTTTAAACACTTTAAAATGTTAAATAATAGGGAGAATTATTTCAAAGCTGGTGGTTTTAAAGTGGTGTTGTCAGATCTGCTTCAAAGCTTTTCAACGCTCTCCTTGAAACGACAGATTTCTAACCTCAAAATCTAAAACTGTTTGATTCATTTCAAGCACCAAGTTTTCGAATTTACCAAACGAATAGTTGAAAATCCCAAACTCTGCAAACAGAAGATGATAAAAGTGTGTTTACACTAATTTCAGAAGTTAAAACCAGGCGATGTCTGAGCTGAGAAACAGGACCTGAATCTTTCAGTTCTGATTTAAAAAGGTGGAGTTTGACGCCTAAACTCTGTTCCTCGTTGGCTCCGTTGCGTCTGCAGCCAGCTGCCACATTTCACAGTGACTGGAGCAGTTTGACACTCAGGCGAGCGGACGGTCTGACAGCGGCTGATTCCCAAACGATGTTTTATTCTTTTTCTTTGAGTTTCTTTGAGTTGGTGCCGTGTAGTTTGACCCATTGACAGTGCCCTGTCTGGCTGAGTTTATCCAAATTAAATACTGTCCCCTGGTATTTACAAAAGAGAAAAAAAGCTATAAACCCCCAAACACCGAGCAACTTACAGATGAAGCCATTGTAGAATTCCCATTTTTGACTGTACAGTGAAATGCTCGTTGAAAGTTCGACCCCCCCCCCCAGCGTGAGAAAGTCTTTGAGAAGAATCAGCTGCATTGTTTGTCTGCCTGGTACCAAAGACTGAATTATCAACCGGACGATGGAAGATGAGGTCTGTAACTACAATGGCTGCCTCTGTAAATGTATGATTTGTATAATAGCTTCGTATTTTCACCAGATGAAAGAAGTCTTCCTTCTTCTATGTAAAACTACAGCAATTATCACCAATAGTGAATACCAATAACATTATAGTCTTAATAAAAAAATCTAAACATTGACAGAGGAAAAACTAGTAATAATGTAACTTCCTCTGTGGAAAATAAAACAAATCCAATCCAAAAATGTAAGCCAAGAGTGCCTAGTGCAGTCACTAATGTACTGTAAACTGGTCTAGGACAAAGAAAGATAGATAGAGATAGATATAGATAGACTGATTAGCTATTACTGTACAGTACGCCACAGACAACACACTCAAGGGTTCGACCTCCACGCTTCAAATCCTTTCAGAAACCGCCATCTTTGTGCAGGAGCCGGGAACCCCGACACGCTCAGTGCTCGTTTTCTCTTTAAACCCGTAGTTTACGGCCGTGGAGGGCGGAGGGGACTCGTGCTAAGGTGCGTTCAGGGACCTGGGTTATTATTTCGGCTGCTAACGGTTAAAATACACTTCATCCGTCTGCGTTTGTGTTTCTGCCAACGACGCAGCTGTGACGCATAAACTCAGCGTAGGGAAGATCGAGAGGTGACCGTGTCAAAACTAGATTGTAGTCAATTTAAGGTTTTACAGTCCAACATGGATGCTTCCCACTCCGTACGTAAGTCACGTATGGAGTGGGGAGCACGGGAAGTTCAACGCAGACGGATGCAGATTATTTCCCCCGTAAATATCACAACTGGGTAGAAAGAGACGATGGAAAAAACGCTTTACTTTGGTTAATTTGTCAAAATGAGTTGGAGTTTGAATGTAAATATTGTGCATTTGGATTAAATTGTGACTTTAAGAAATACATTTGTTCAAATTAGCAATTTTTAGAGCAACCGAAAAAGGTGAAGTCAATTTTGTGAATTCCTTTACGCTGATGATTCGCTGGTGTTTTCAGACCAACAGCGAAGCAAAATGAGTTAAAAAACCAACATTTTTGGATGAAATTTAGATTTTTCTGCCATTAAAACATGAATCACTTAGATCTTTAGAAATCTGTGACATGTTTAAATCATTTCAGCAACATTTTGACGACATTTCACGACTAGATTTGTGAAATTCTTTGCTTTGCTTTTGGTCTGAATCGACCTCAGATGTTTTTTTTCTGTGGCCTGTTCGGTTTTAACGTTTGCTCCAAGAACAGCCAGAAAAACAAACTTCCTCTCACATCGCGGCCACAGAAAGTTGTTTGTTTCCATCGTTGTTTAAAAAAAAAAAGCAGCTGGTTTCATGTTAAATCAGACATTAGTGGAGTAAAGAGAGTCCAATAAACTGTGATTCTTCCAGAAACAGGTTTGAAAACGTGATTGTTCCCCTCGTGAGAAAACCACCCAGAGCAAACTTCTTCCAGAGTTTTCCTCAAAGATTTGAAGGGGAACTTTTTTTTTCTCCTTTAACCCTTTTCAGTCCACCAGACAGACAGAGAGACAGAAAGCTAGCTAGCTTCAGAAGCGTTAGAGAGGACGGAGAGGAGAGGAGAGCGATCTCATGGAGAGCCCCCGCCTCACTCCTTTACATCATGGTTTCTACGATGGTGTGGGTGGGCGCCTTCATCAGCAGACCCTTGTTCCCGTTGGGGTCCAGGGGGCAGGACAGCTCCTTCAGGCCGCGGTGGTCTGCCGGACGGGAGCTGGCGCCGCCGCGAACGGGGGCCGCCACCGCCTTGATCCTCTGCAGGGAGGAGAAAGAACGAGGGGAAAAGACACGTGAGCAGGAGTTTATGAAGCAGACTCAACCAAATCCTACAAAAGCAGGTTCTTACACATCCTTAAAAAGTCTAAAAAAGTCTAAAACTAAGGCCTTAAAAAGTCTAAAACTAAGGCCTTTTCTAAAATTAACGCCTCAAAAAGTCTAAAACTAAGGCCTCAAAAAGCCTTACAAAGCCTAAAACTTAGGCCTTTAAAGGTCTAAAAAAGTTTAAAACTAAGGCTTTAAAAAAGTCTTAAAAAGTCTAAAACTAACGCCTTTAAAGGTCTTAAAAAAGTCTAAAACTAAGGCCTTAAAAACTCTAAAACTAAGGCCTTAAAAAGTCTAAAACTAAGGCCTTAAAAAGTCTAAAACTAAGGCCTTTTTTTCAGATTTTGATTCCGGAAATTTCCAGATTTTTTCAGATTTTGATTCCGGAAATTTCCAGATTTTTTCAGATTTTGATTCCGGAAATTTCCAGATTTTTTTCAGATTTTGATTCCGGAATTTTTCAGATTTTGATTCCAGAGTTTTTCAGATTTTGATTCCGGAGTTTTTCAGATTTTGATTCCGGAACTTTTCACTAAAAAAGTCTAAAACTAACGCCTTTAAAGGTCTAAAAAAGTCTAAAACTAAGGCCTAAAAAAGTCTAAAACTAAGGCCTTGAAAAGTCTAAAACTAAGGCCTTTAAATGTCTAAAAAAGTCTAAAACTAAGGCCTTAGAAAGTCTAAAACTAAGGCCTTTAAAGGTCTAAAAAAGTCTACAACTATGGCCTCAAATAGTCTTTAAAAGTCTTACATTCATTAAAATATTATATTCTGGTCTTAAATAAATTACTCAAAGCTCTTTCATCTGTCAGGCCAGGATTTGTTAATGTTTTACACTTTTTGAATTTTTTTTGCAGGACTTTTTCTAGAAGGAGACTTAGAGTGAAAACTGTCTTAAAAGCTGCTGATATCAATTGTTTTCTACATCCTTGGTCACTGTTTACACTTTTACATACAGATATTAACCATTGAGCAACTTTATGTTCAATAAAAAGTCAAAAATAAACTTGTATGAGTCTCATTAAGTAACAAACGCTGTGATTTAGTTGTAATGCAGCAGGATCCTCAAACTATCAACCATATTTATGTGTTTTTGGTCTTAAAATTCATTCAACGTGGCATTAAAAAGGTCTTAAAAAGTCTTTAATTTGACTTCCTACAACCTGCAGGTACTCTGTAATATTACTTTTACTTTTGAAGATAATGATTCCAGTGATATCAGTCAGACATAATCAATTCTTAAAGGAAGTATTTAAAAGACAAGCACCAAGAAAATGACAGCTGTTTTTTTTTATGTGAATAATTTATGTAAAATCAGTTTTTCAATAAAACTATGACGCTTAAATTACAAATGATGCTCATCTTTTATTTCCCAGTGTCTGTTTCAGCTGCTCACCATCTGATGTCAGCAGAAATACTTCACTATTGTTTACTTTAGGATTTGTTGATATCAGCTGATTGAGACTGATGAAAGTGGTGACCCACCTCGATGAGCGGCCCGTCAGATCGGATGATTTTGATGACGACCACCATGGGGATGCAGATCATGGAGGCCAAGGCCAAAGTCCAACCGATGCCCACGGCCCAGTCCGGATACTCGTAGATCTTGTTGTACGTCAATGGCTTGTATTTGACCAAGGAGAAGATAAAGCAGCCCTGGAACAGAAAAAAAGGAAGAAACTATGAGTCTGGAGCTTTAACTATGCATTTATTTAATGATTCCAACAATTATATGACAGCAGCGGTTCCCAACCTGTGGGTCACGGCCCCCTGCTGGGCCACAAGGGTATTGCAATTGGGCCGCTTAATCATTTCCAAAATAGTTCCAGTTTACTGTGTGTATGTGGTGCTAGTGAGGGGGTTATAAATAAATATATATACACGGATAAAAAATATACAGAATTATGTTTAAAATGTTGAAACTCTGTTAAATTTTGAAGAATATAAAAAATGTTCAAATATCCATATGAGAAAAAGTCCTTTAAAAAGACATGTTAGAGCAGGGGTTCCCAAACTTTTCTGCCTGTGACCCCCAGAATAGCAGCGTTAGGGACTGGTGACCCCCTGCTGTGGCACAACACTAAAGGGCCAATCCAAAAACAGACAAAAACAACAAAAACACCCTGAGGATACTTAATTTAACTGATCGATAGAAAATTTACAGACTAATGTGCACTTTGCTGTGTTCACTGCATCAAACTTCAACAAAGAAATGTGAAAAACAGATTAAACATTTTCTGTTTGCATGATTTTATATTATCTTTCACCCCAATTTTTGCTTTTATTCTCACAATAATGGATAAAATGTGGAATTGTTCATGGTTTTCGATTTTGGGACACATTTCACGACCCCCCAAAGGGTCCCGACCCCCACTTTGGGAACCACTGTGTTAGTGCATAATATGTAGTAATAACCTGTAACTTTTAAAAACGTTAAATAAACCCCAAAATGTGACAACTTTTACTTTTTGGTTTAATTGTAACAGTCATCACAGTTTGGGCTCAGCATTTTTTTAACTATCAACCAGTTTTAATGTTTCAGGTCGTTGCTACATTTTTAAAATAACATTTCAGGGTTGTTGTCACTTTTTTAAAAATTATCTTTCAGGTCTTTATATGTCCCCACTATTTATGGGGTCGAGGTTTGGCTGCAAACATTTCTGAGACTTTAAACTTGCCCCTGAACTTGAAAAGGTTGGTAAACACTGTTCTAAAGTCTTATTTCACAAATATTATCCAGTAATAATTGAATCTAACCGCGTCAAAGAAGCCAAGTGTTTGCTTCATGTATAATATTTATTGTTTGAGATGAAATGACCTTGTTTAATGACAGTTTAGTTTCTTACCATGCACAGTAAAGGAGTGATAACAGTCCAGCTCCATTTCATCCAAGGATTTGGTCTGTAGCCCATCATGTCCTCAAGAGCATCATAGAAATTATCAACGCCTGCAAAAAAAAAAAAAACATAAACTTATTACACTGATACAAGTCACCTGAAAACACTGGGAATGAGTTTATAAGCTGGATAAGATCAGTTTAATGACATTTCTTTATAAAAAAGAAAGAGAAAATTTAAAGAGATCAGAAAAAAACATGAATAAAGGGAAAGTGTAATTTGGAAAAATATTAATAGGGATGTTTAACTGTTATTTCTTTGAGAATAACTTAATTGTTCTGAATCTAGTTGTTGGTTTTATCTTTCTAATGTTTTATTTGTTTTGTGTTTTATCCCATTCCTCACATTTCTGTTTGATTTCTCTGGTATTGTCCATTTTTATTTGGTAAAATTCTTTGAAAGACTATTTAGAAAAGTAACAAATGAACAAAGTTATCATAGTTATTATGGTTTTAAACACAAAGGCATCAAACGTCAAAGTATGTTCATAGAAATAATACAAAATAATGTCAGCAAAGTTTATTTCCTACCAACTAAAATTTAAAATTTATACTTGGTCAATTTCAAATCTGCCGTTATGATTTCTGAGGAAGTTTCTCACTTTTTAAACCATTTTCCTGCTAAACTCCTGATTTTTCACATCAATACCAATTAAACAAAATTAAGTGGATGAAGATATCACTTATTTATAGTAATTACAAACAGTTTGTCTAATCCAAAAACTGAAATATAAGCAAGTCATTATGTCTTATATTTAACTAAATTTGTCACATTATTCTTGATATAAACCACATTCTACTGATAAATCCAGGAAAATGTCTCATTTTCAGTTTTTTAAAGATGAAAATCAGGTCTGAATTGCTTGTAACAAGTCAAAAAGAAAAATCTGAAATATTTTCTAGTATTAACACATCTTTCTAATTTCAAAAAACTTTTTTTCTGATCCCATTGGCAGATTTTTGGTTTTTTTTTGACTTGTTACAAGCAATTCAGACCCATTTTTGTCTTTAAAACACTTAAAATGAAACATTTTTATGACCTGGTCTGGTGAATGTGGCTCAAATTAAGAACAATAAGACAATTTTTACTACAAATAAAACATAATGACTTGCTTAGATTTCAGTTTTTGCAGTGTAGGGTTGCAAAGATCTGGGATTTTTTCTTGCACATGGATAAATATTAAAAGCTTTGGTTTGTTATGAGCAGACATGCAGGCAAATGTGACTAATGTTGTATATTTTAAGGACATAATAAATGCATTTCAAAGAGTTTCCCCTCATTGAGACAGTCATGACTATAAACAGGCAGATTTTAATTTATATTTAACATGTAAATCTGCCTGATACAACATTTGAATATGACACTAATCTGTTCTCAAAACCATGGAAATGTAAAAGTCTCTTTCACTAAGCAACAAAAAACAAAAATTGTGAAAATATATATACTTTTTTTTTTTTTTTTAATTACTTTGTAGTAGCTGTGACTTTCTGGAGAAGTGAGAAAAAGCACTGGCAATAAAAACTTTGCTTCCCATAAACCCTTGTGAGTGACTCTAAGTTCAACTGGAAAAGTTAAATTTCTGACTTTCTTTACGCTGATGATACATGGATCTATATCTGAGTGTTTTCAGACCAAACAACAAAGCAGAAGATGTTAAAAAATAAGACTTTTAGATGAAGTGTAGGTTTTCCCATAATTAAATGATAAAACACAGAAACATGTTAAAGGTTTTAAGTTTTTTCTTTTTTCTAAAATACTCACCATAAACCCAGGCAACAGCTATACATTCAAAGAATGCCACCCACAGAAGGCACACACCGCTCGCTGCATAGTAATCAAACAGCTGGAAAACATACATGCCACCCTGCAGAGACACAAACACAACAGCAGCTTTTAACGTTTTTCATCAACAGGAAGTTAAAAACAGAAGCTCAGACGCTGACGTGTCCACGCCAGCTTCAACACGGCTTCAACAACCATGGGAACCTTCGACTGGAAACCAGGACAGAGCTGCCAGAAAAAGACGCTGCCATGGGAAACAGAGGGTGAGGAAGGGTGAGGGGGGGTGAGAGGGGGGGAGGCAGAAAATAGACAAGACGGTGAGAAGGTCGAAAGTCCTGAGAGAGCGGGAAAGAGGAAGAAGAGACGAAGGATGGAGGGAGGCAGGAGGAGTTCAAGGAGGAGGAGAAAACAAACTCTGAGTGACGCTTTCGTTTCTGCGTATGATTTCAAAAAAAGCTCGTTCTGTTTTTGAGGAAAACTTTAGTGGAAAATGCCGAGAGCTGAGTTTCTAGTTACAGATAAGAAAGAGACGACGCATGTGTCGGCGCTGACACATTTGCATTTGAACGTCTTTACTCCTTAACAGTTCACAGGATCAAAAAAAAATCCAAAGGTTTCTGAAAACTGAGACGTTCTTTCACTCAAACATTTAAGGAAACATGAAAAGAAACACATAAACCGCGGGGGGGACACTGCAAAAACTGAAATCTAAGCAAGTCATTCTGTCTTATTTTTAGTCAAACGTGTCTTACTATTCTTGATTTGAGCCACATTCACCAGATAAGGTCATAAAAATGTCTCATTTCAAGTTTTTTAAAGACAAAAATGAGGCATCAATTGCTTGTAAAAAGTAAAAAACTCTTCCAATGGGATAAGATAAAAGATTCTTGTTTTAAGACATCTTTCTAATTTCAAGAAACTTCCCGGGTGAATTCGTCTTATCCCATTGGCAGAATTTTTTTGACTTGTTACAAGCAATTTACACCTCATTTTTGTCTTAAAAAACTTTAAATAAGACATTTTTATGACCTGGTCTGGTGAATGTGGCTCAAATTAAGAACAATGGAAGGCTGAGAGAGAAGCTCAGAGGAAACAGTTTAGTTATTCCAAAAATGTAAAAAAGAAGATTATAAAACCTCCTCTGAAGTTTCTACATGACCCTGAGAAAAAAGGAGCAACTTCATGAGAGAAAAGGTAGCAATAGATGGATGAATGAAGCTCTCTCTGTTTATTTATTACGTCCTTTCATGCATAATTTGATACTTATTTTGTGGTGACTCTTTCCACTGCAAAAACTGAAATCTAAGCAAGTCATTCTGTCTTATTTGTAGTAAAAATTGTCTTATTGTTCTTAATTTGAGCCACATTCACCAGACCAGGCCATAAAAATGTCTTATTTCAAGTTTCTTTAAGACAAAAATGAGGTGTAAATTGCTTGTAACAAGTCAAAAAAATCAGCCAATGGGATAAGACGAATTCACCCGGGAAGTTTCTTGAAATTAGAAAGATGTCTTAAAACAAGAATCTTTTATCTTATCCCATTGGCTGATTTTTTTTACTTGTTACAAGCAATTGATGCCTCATTTTTGTCTTTAAAAAACTTGAAATGAGACATTTTTATGAACTTGTCTAGTAAATGTGGCTCAAATCAAGAATAGTAAGACAAATTTGACTAAAAATAAGACAAAATGACTTGATAAGATTTCAGTTTTTGCAGTGTGGAAGGATTTACTGAGTCTGATTTGTACAAAATGAACATTTTTTAATGTTTACGATACATAGAACAGAGTCACGTCCTGTGTGTTTTACGCGCAAAATAGCACATGAAGTTTTTCTGCCGTCTCAGAAAAGTGTTTCCAGTCTTGTTTTTGTTGTGTGAGCACTTTTTTAGGCTTGTAATGTTGCTAAACTTTATAAACACTGTACCATGCCTTGTTTGTTCTACACAATATTCATGAGTCGCTGAAAATCTTTCTCCTCTTCTTCCAGATTCAGTTTTTAGTCATGAAGAGGAGAAAACATCCTTCAGTGGTTTTTGTGCAAAGAGAGAGAAGCTGTGAGATGCTGCAGGATCTAGTGACGATGTCAAATACCTTTTTTTTTTTACCAAAGAGGAGAAAAAATCTCATGAATGCCGTTACACACACGTTTGTTAAAGTTCAATTTTTCAACTTTTCTTGTTAAAAATTTTCAATGTTTGTTTTAAGTGTTTTATTTTCTTCACTAAACCTCTAACATCTAATTCTCTGTGAGTGTTTTTCTTCAGTTTAAAGTGCTTTTCTCTCACATAACATGCAGTAAATTAGTAATAACACCAGATATTGACAGTTTAAAGCAGGGGTGTCCAAACTAAGGCCCGGGGGCCAATTGTGGCCCTCTGTCTATTTTCATGCGGCCCCCAGCTGTCATTTTGATATGTATTAATTTTGTTACTTAAATTAGGCATGTTCTAGTTGTGTACATTTACAGTACATAAATAACACATAAGGGGACAAAAGACTGAATTGAAGTTATGAAATGGTGGAGAAAAGAAAAAAGTTGATGCATAAAATGGTTCAGAAAGCAGGATCAGAAATATTCAGGGTTGAAAATGTTCTTATCACTGTCTCATAAACAAACGTGATAAATTCCACATCCTCATCCTGCCAAAAAAAAACCCCATATTTTTCCCAGGTTAGGTTTTATCTTGTAGGTCTGTGATAATAACACTGGCATGTTTGATTGAACCTGGAGACAGCTTTTTGTTTGGTTGTTTGTTTGTTTTTTACAGAAACTACCAAAAGGAAATAGTTTTCAAATTGAGCACTCATTTGTTACTTTCCCCGTTAATAAACATGTCCGTAAGAACCGTCGGCCCTTGGTCGTTCTCATAGTGTGCAATACGGCCCTCTTGGAAAAAAGTTTGGACACCCCTGGTTTAAAGTATCCCGCACTTACACACAGGATATTTTTTGACTGTTTTATGGTGAAGATAAGCAAAATAGTCCGGGCAGGCATTTTAGGGCCTTAAAGGGTTAAAATCAGAGAGGACGTGAAGAGAAAGAGGAGTGATGGGCGACGAGGGAAAACAGAGACAGGAATGGAGGAGGAGGAGAAGCTCAGTCAGGTTTACTGGATCTATAAATACCAGAGGAGGAGAAGAGGAAGTTCTCATGACTCCACTGTATAAATAACTTTGTCCCTGGGGGGCCACACCAATATCTGTCACATCACTGTTCCTGCTGCACTGAGTCAGAAATCAGCTCCTCTTTAAACCTGTGAGACTTTCAGGGACTTTCAGGGACTTTCAGGGACTCTGAGGTGTTGTCGTTACCTTGGTAACCATGGTGAGTCCAAGCAGGTAGCTGATGCAGCAGATGATAGCGATGAAGACCTCTCTGCGGTAACCCTTCCTTAGGAAGGACGGATACAGATCCACCAGTGATGTGATCTGCCCTTCCACCTCCACAAACTGCAGGGGGGGGGCAGAAACAAGAGGGGGGGGGGGTTAATGAGAAATACACACTTCAATTAACCCCTTACATTCACCCAATTCTGTAGTTTCAGAAAATGTTTTATTTGTGGCTAAAGTCCACATCAGGATAAATGAAGCTCAAACCCTTTTTTTTCCCCTCTTCGATTTTTTTTTATAACCAATTATTGAAGATTATTAACTTCAAGATGCTTCATGTCAGACATAAAACATCCACCACATCACTTCTACACCTTCTCATCTACATCTGGGTGAAATTTAATTAAATAAATAAAGAATTAAATGTGTATATATTTTTTCCTTTCTTCCTTTGGTACAAAGTTTCTATATCTCTAATATGTTTTTCTAATATATCTGATATTTAATGTTTATTTATTTATTTTTTTGTACAAAGAGAGCACAGTTGAACCCGAAGTCAAATTCCTTGTTTGCTTCTTGAAGATATTTGGCAATAAAGACGATTCTGATTCTGAAATTTGAGCTTCTTAGGTAAAACTCTTTAAGAGTTGGAGTTTTTAGTCTCAGGTGAACAAACACCAGCAGATGCTTCCTCATTTACCACAGTCTAGTCTCTGTCAGTCAGTGCTCAGTGGTCAACTTTGCTCTCTCTGTAGAAAAGTTAAACAAGAATCATGAAATTGTAGTTCACAGCCACAGATTGCACCTCTTTTGTTGCACACATGAATATATATAACAACCGTATTTGTGAATCAGATCTCAAGATAGAGCAGATAGTTGGAACAAATGATGCAAACTTCCCCTTTAAATCTAAACTTTTTGTTTTTAAAGGTCCTGAAAATAAACGTTCTACTCTAATACCAAGAATTGTTGATCAATCCTAAATCTTCTGCAACTTTTTAAACAATTTTTGAACACTTTCTCTTCCTCCCCACTTGTGAAATGAAGCTGGTTGAGCCATCTCAGAGAAACAAGTGAAGGATTTAATGACATTCAAATGAAATGCTATGTTGTATCTTTGTGCATGCACAAATGTCTGTAAAATTGGACAAAACCTTCAAACACAGCCCAAATGCAGGACCAGTGGTTACTTTTTGTGGCTTTCTAAGTGATGATTATTTAACAGTCATGACTTGCTAAAAATTATTCATCAGTTTGTCCCATATTAGATGACTCTTCTGCTCCAATTTGGCGGAGGAACCTTTTGGCAGTAAATAGGTCTCGCCAATGATCTAAATGGCTACAGCTGCTTCCTGTGAAGTGTAAGGTGATTGGTTCCTGTAGGAGTGAGTGACAGGCCTGTTAGCCAATAATCGACCCTCTGATAGAGCTATTACACAAGACCAGTCAAGCAGGGAGCACTTGTTGTCTATCACAAGCTGTCCTGGGATGAAAACTCAACAGAAAAGGATGGAGTCACTTTAACTTGCAGCTAGAACCCTGTTGAAAACAAAGACTTGCAGTTTTGTCAGATTGACATTGAGGAGGAAATGCTCTAAGACTGTGAAGCTGCTGTTATTGATGAGAACGGACACGACAGACAGACAAACAACGGACTTTACAGGAGAAATTTGTGGTGAACCTTATTAAACTACTTTGTTGTGAAAACTATACAAACTTGAGAGGATTCCTCTGGTGGAAAGGAGAGTGAATATTCAGGGTACGGGCGTCAGGATGTGACGTAATGACCCCAAACAGGTAGGACGTCCACGTTGTTGTGAGTGATTCTTTCACTAATTAAGAAAACTGTGAAACAAACTCAGAGACTGAAACGAGAAGAAACTAAACTTAATGTTTGACGAAGGTGTTACTGTTTATAATTTAATGACGTCAGAGCACAGAGTAAAAGCACAGAAATTGTATCATATTAAAAAAAAAGATATCTCTTATCTGTTTATCATCTGTTCATCATTCTGCATCATTTTAGTTTACGGTTAAATCAACAACTCAATTTTCTCTGGACTAAAAACTGAGCGTTACACATTCTTAACTTTATCTGATTCAACAGCAGCTGTTTGTTTCTATCAGAGGATTTAAAGAAGTCCTCTTTTTTTCTTTCTGTTCACTGCAAAAACTGTGATCTAAGCAAGTGTTGCCGTCTTATTTTTTTGTTAAAATTCTCTTATTCAACTTAACTTGAGCCACTTTCACCTGACGCGTCCAGAAATGTTTGAGTTCATGATACAAACAGACAAAACTGACGCAGAGAGAAGTGAGTTTCAGCATCATTATTGACGTTTAAAATCTTAACATTAAACATGTTTCAGACTTTATGGGTGAATGTGGCTCATATTAGTTTTAAAAAGTCATTTCTTTTAAAAAATAAGTCTCTTATATTTCCCTTCCTGTGGTGTGATGTGGTTTGTTTGCAGCACGTGCGGCTCAGCGCTCCTGTTAATGAAACACGTGTCGACTGTTTCAGAGGATTATTCGTGGACGTGTAAAGGTGAGAAATACTTTTCCCCGTCAGACAAAGACTTTAAAGCCCCTGAAGTTTCTAACACTCCACTTATTTTTTGGCGCATAACTCGTCTGTAATTTTCCACTGGACGTACAAACGCGTCCAAAACTGACACCAGTGAGTTCACAGTTTGTCTTCTGCTCAGCTGCAGCAGATTTGTTTCACTTCATCTGGGATTTACTGCATTAACATGGAAAAAAAAAAACAATGCTTCCAGTGTTTGCATGTGACATTTGAGCAAAAGTAACTGGACTCAGGAGGAATTCTTCAAGATGTTTCACTTTTTTTCAGAGCGGGAGGTGAAAAGTCTTGGAGAAAATCGACCTTTTGTCCTTTTTTATCTAAGAAACTCTCATTTCTTTCCTGCATTTGCACGACACAGAACAAATATTAATCTTTACGTTACCATGTTGGTTTCTTTATTCATATATTTAAGTGAAAGTCACAGTTTTGATTGTTTAACCCTTTAAAGCCAAACCTATATTTGATACATGACTTCAAAGACCTTTATCTCATCAAAATGATAAATATTTTCTTTAAAAACCTGTTAAAAATAATTTTAAAAACATATTCTACCACCTTGAGAATTCTCATATCACTACAGTCGACTGAAGTTTTATCCACTCACATATTTTCAGGACAATCATTGCTTGATTTTCAAGAAGTTGCACCAAGAATGACATCAGAATAGTTACTTTTTTCTTTTTAAATAAGTGTTTTCTGCATGAAATGAATGCATATTTACTAAAAAACGTAATAAAATAGTGCACAAAACTGCCCAGTGTGTCAAATGTGATAAAAGAAATAAATCATGAATAAGTGAATTTTGGTAAAAGGGTTAATGAACATCTCAGTTCCAAAAAATTGGAATTTTCTGACTATTCATTGATAGGTTGGGCTTTAGAGGCTCAAAGATATGTTTCTTTTCTTTAAGTGGGTAATAATTGAACTTTTATGAGTGTTCATTAACTTAACTCCCTAAAGTTTTTACATTTCTGCTCGTGGTCTCTTTGATTTGACCCAATTTCAAAAGTTGTTTTGTTATAACTTAAGTTTTCTGTAACAGAATTGCTTGAAAATTGCACAGATGGTTAAACGCTTTGCTATTTTAAAATTAGTTATGACTATTTTTGTTAAATTCTGTGCTTTATACAAAGTTATAGCATTTTCCTGCTATGAACAAAATTGAAATGATTTCAAAACAAAATCCTGACATCACTTTGACAAACACCTGTTTGTGAAAATACATCAATTTTTGCACCTCTTTAATAACCTAAGTGCAAAAAATCAGAAAAGGTTTACTTTACTGATGCATGAATTATGAAAGTCAGTGTCAGGATTTTTCCCTTGAGTGTTTTTATTTGTCTTAAGGTATGAAAAAGAGTTTTCCAATTTTTATGTCAAATATTTGTAACTGAGTATTCAACATAAAACAGTGTGAACTTAATGTAAATATGACTTTTTATGCTTCGTGAAACTTTAACTCTCTTTCATCCATTTCAACACTGAATAATTTATAGTTTATAAGCTTTTTCACCCTCAAATGTTTGTCTGTAACATTTTAAAATATATACAGGTCAATGACAAAAAAGAGGGTCTAAAAGCGTATTTTTAAAAAGTTCTTTGAAAATGGATAAAAACATATTTCTGAGTGAAGAATTATGTTTTCTAACAGATTTCAGTCGTTGACCAACATTTCAAAGTTTTTAGGTTCATTATTTTTTAGTATTTTTAATTTGAGCACCCAAAAATGTCAGGTGGTGCAACCAAATATATGAAAATATATTTATATGTTCCTGTTATTTTTTCTGTGTGAAATTATTGGCAAGTATCTCTCAAGTGTCTGTAGTGACTCATACATTTTCATTTTGTGTNGTGAGAGTAAACAGAGGGAGGGGGAGGGGGGGAGGAAGCCACATTAGTATCATGATGAGCCTCATCTGATCTGCATCCCTGTGGGAGGAAACGGCCCCAAACTGTGGGGATACAGAACCAGATGTGACTGCGTGATAAAAGCTGCTGCTCTAAAAATAGACCTGAGAGTGTGTGTGTGTGTGTGTGCGTGTGTGTGTGTGTGAGTGTGTGTGTCTTCAAATATTTCAACTACACATCTTTACTTACCTGTTAAACATTTATCAAACATTTCTAACTGTGTGCGTTTTAACACGTTACATCACTTCACACTGCAAAAACTGAAATCTAAGCAAGTCATTATGTCTTATTTTTAGTAACATTTATCTTTTTAATCTTGATTTGAGCCACATTTACTAGACTAGGTGATAAAAATGTCTTATTTTAAGTTTTTTAAAGACACAAATAAGGTTTAAATTGCTTGTAACAAGTCAAAAAAAAAGAAAACTCAAGAAACTTTACGACAAATTCGTCTTATCCCATTGGCAGATTTTTTTGACTTGTTACAAACAATTTTCACCTCATTTTTGTCTTAAAAAAACTTGAAATGAGACATTTTTATGACCTGGTCTGGTGAATGTGGCTCAAATTAAGAACAATAAGACAATTTTTACTACAAATAAGACAGAATGACTTGCTTAGATTTCAGTTTTTACAGTGCACACAGTTTACGACTTTAAACTGAGGAGAAACAGAATCTGAAAATCAAACTTAAGTTCAACAGTGATGCAGAAAATAACTGAGTGAAGCTGAATGTGTGTGTGTGATAAAAAACAAACAATAATTCTTTCTCCTTTGAAGCTTGGGAGGAAAGTTTCCAGTGAGCTACATCCTAACAAAGGTGTCAACAGCTACAGCACTCAGCCATTTTGCATCTCTTTCTGCTTTAATCCTTTTTTTTTTTTTTGTTTTTTTCGATGAGATGCAAAATGGCCGTAACAAAACAGCAGCAGATGCAATCTGTGTCAATAACATAATCAAAAAAATAAAGAAACGATCGTCTTTGTTTGAGGACTGATTTGACATTGATGCTACCTTGGGAACAAAAAGAGGTCAAGAAGCAAAAGAAGCATCACAGCTGGTGTCAGACACGAGTAGAAACGTTTATTTTTGTGGCAAATTATGACGAGGCATCCAACCAAACACCGCGCTGACGCCTGGAACAACATCAAACCACGGCTTTTTATCTTCAAACCTACTTTAAGTTGCAGCAAACTAACCCTCAAGACAGAAACATCATCACTAAAAGAGTCTGTTTGGGATAAAACAGACGTTTAATAAACTTTTAAATGTCCAGAAACATTTACACACATAATAAAGCACAAACTGAGACTAAAACTCCAGGATTAAGTTGCAGCAGCTGCTCCTGAAGTTTTCTACTAGAACTTTCCCCAAACATTTAAACCACATTTAGCTCCAAAAAAATGGGAAGAAACAACGTTCAGGTTTTTAAAACTCTGCAGCTGTTAAGTTAAGATCATAAACTCAGAACAGGAGCCACGAGAACAAAGTTTTCAACCAAACGAAGCAGAAAAACTTCAAACACTGGGCCGTGAAAACCAAACTGTGAAAACACAACACATTTATCCTCCTGGTTTATTAAAATAAAGGCATCAAAGTTAAAGTTGATGCCTGTTAAAGTTTGATTAAGTCTTTAAATGGAAATTCTCTTTGGTCCCTTTAAAAATACAAACAAAAACACTGAGATTCACAATTCGTTCTGTTTTGAGATAAATGTGAACGATACTCTCCTGGTCAAAACATTAATACCATTTTAAATTTGCACTAATTCACATTTTGAACTGTTGGGTCTTAAAAAGGTTCAAAGTAGAGTTTTAAAATGCAAAAAGAAGATAAAAAATTGGGTAAGCAACTCCTGATATTAAAGTCTAAAACTCTTTCTCTCCTTGAACGTCGTCGATTTAAGAACAAAAACCTTCTCAAACACCTCGACTCAACCTAATTAAATCACCTGTTCCTCCAAAGTAGTTTTGTTGATAGTTTTTTTGCCCATATGAAGTTGAAACTTTGACTTTTTTCCCTTTAAGTTCTTGAAATTTTAACTCTCTGACTCAAAACTTTGTCTTTAATCTCAAAATTTTGACTCAATATAAACAAAAAGATTTATCAACAAAGCTCAGTTTTTATTTTTATTCTTCCAAACTATCCTCAGAGAGTCCAACTTTCTACAACATTACAACATTTACAACATTTTCGTCTAAAACCTTTTCTTGACCCTTTAGGGGCTCTGGAAATTCATGAAATGATAAATCATAATTTTTAATTTTTATCATAACATTTGACTTTTTTTTCTAAATTTTGACTCAATTCAGGCAAAAAGAATTATAGTTTTCATTTTTAATTTTCAACTGTTTTTTTTACCATCAAGGTTCAATTCTTTTTGTCTACTCAGAGAATTAAACTGTTTTGTCCCAATGTCCCATGATGCTCTTTGTCAAATTCCAAAAGCAAAGAAGTCCATTTCAGCAAGTTAAAAAATAAAAATGTCTGTGAAGTTTTTTTAATTTGCTTATATGTAGTCCAACATTTTCAGTTAAAAGGTCGAATTCATGAAATGATAGATCAGAATTTTGAATTTTTATCATAAAAATTGTTTTTTTTTCAAAAATTTTTACTTTATTTGAGCAAAAAGAATTCCTAACTAATCCCAGTTTTCATTTTTAATTTTCAACTGTTTTTTTTTAACATCAAGGTTCAATTTTTTTTGTCTACTCAGAGAATTAAACTGTTTTGTCCCAATCTCCCATGATGCTCTCTGTCAAAGTCCAAAAGCAAGTAAAAAAATAAAAAGTGGCTTTGTTGAGTTTTTTTTATTTTTTTGCTTATATGTAGTCCAATATTTTCAGCTAAAAGGTTGAATTCATGAAATGATAAATCAGAATTTTGAATTTTTATCATAAAATTTGTTTTTTTTTTCTAATATTTTTACTTTATTTGAGCAAAAAGAATTCCTAACTAATTCCAGTTTTCATTTTTAATTTTCAAACTGGTTTCCACACCATCAGGACCTTTAAGGTTCAATTTTTTTTTTCCAATGTCCCATGATGCTCTCTGTAAAATAACTTTACTTAGAACCTTTTTAAGATCCAACAGTGCAAAATGTAACTAAGTGCAGTTTTATGTATTGACTGTTTTGTCTTTTCTTGGATAAATATGTCAGATATCTTGAGGAAAAGTGAAGGTTTAGACAAAAAGTTATCACTTAACATTTCATTGTTCTGGTCGGAGAAAATGAAAAGATTCAGGTTTGTTGATCTGTCAAATGAGATTTAAATAAATGATTCAAAGAAAAAAGGAAACAAGCTTCAGAACGAGCCACAAAAAACTTCAAGAGTGAACTTTTAAAGAAGGAGATTTGGTTCTTCAACAATGAGAATGAAAGAAACCAGGATCTCTAACGTTATACTCATGGAACAAACCTTCTAAAAGCAGTTACACTAATTTTTTTAGAAGGACAAATGTAGAAAAAAATCATAAAATACCATCAGCTGATACTTCACATGGATAAAGCTCTGGAGCCACAACACTGGAGGAGTCAGAGAAAATGAGCCTCACACGCTGCAAAAACTGAAAACTAATCAAGTCATTATGTCTTATATTTAGTCAAATTTGTCTTATTATTATTGGCATGAGCTACATGTTACTGATAAGTCCAGGAAAATGTTTTATTCCAAGTTATTTAAAGACAAAAATGACGTCTGAATTGGTGTCAGAGACAAGTTTCTTACCCCACTGTCAGAATTTTTTGACTTGTTACAAGCAATTCAGACCTCATTTTTTTACTTTAAATAACTTGGAATAAGACATTTGTACGACCTCGACGGTTGAATGTGGCTCAAATCAAGAAAATGAGACAAATTTGACTAAAATGAGACATAATTGCTCTCTTAGATTTCAGTTTTTGCAGCATAAAACCAACAATCCTAGCGGCACAAGATGCGCTCTGGAGTAAAAAGTCTCTCAATCTTTCTCATTTCCTTTCTTCCACCAACTTAACTCACTCACTTCCTGCTTTAACAACCATCAAACTCATGTTTTCTCTCTTTTCTGCTTTTGTCAAGGTGTGTTTGATTGCGGAAACTTCCATAATTCGATGCCGTCATATGAAAAATTCAATAAAAGGATCCGTGTTCGTATGATTCAGATGCATTGGTGATTAATTCGCTGTTAAACGCTTTCGTTGCTGTTTTTCTCTGTAAAGACTGTTGTTGTTTTTAAAGTTGTAATCAGGAAGCAGCGCCCACCATCGCTGCCGCCCTCACAGGACCCTCGTACCTGACTCTGCCACATCAGCAATGTTGACCCCTTGCTCTTGTGCCATGAAGCCCAGGACGGAAAATATTGCGAAGCCAGACACAAAACTGGTACCACTGTTGAGGGCTCCCAGCAGCAAACAGTCCCTATGTCACACATATGTCATGAGGAGGATTTGTTAATGAACACACAAGGATCCCGTCACTGTAGCTAACCCCGCTCTGAAAACTGACGCTCACCTGTAGCAGTTGTATTTGTACTTGTTGTAGCTCCCCAAGGATGTCATGGCGCCCAAACAGATGGCGTAGGAGAAGAAGATCTGGGTGCCGGCGTCAATCCAGACCTGTTCGGGGGGGGGGGTGAGAAAGTGGGGACAGAAAGGCTGAGGCTGATGACGGACACGACACTGGAGCTAAGAACTGAACATGTGTGTTTACATCAGGGCTGAACACAGAAATAATCTAATCACAATTAACTATTTCTAGGTCCTCCAGCGTATGTGTTTACTGGGGATAGACTAATATGGTTTTTTCAGGGCCGATATCGATTATCGGTTGTTAAGGAGACCGATAATCGATATCTATGACCGATATTCATTTGCAGCAAAAGTGAAAATAATGGCATAAAATTTTGAACAGAAAAAAACTCCAAAACTTGACTGAGTTTAATACGACGGAGTATTAGGGCCACATTGAGAAAAGAAAATGAGGGGAGGAATTTTTCCCCCTCTCCCTCACCCAGTCAGTAAAGTCGAAATGTCGAGAATAAAGTTGAAATATAATGTTGAGAATAAAGTTGAAATGTCGAGAATAAAGTCGAAATGTTGAGAATAAAGTTGAAATGTTGAGAATAAAGTCGAAATGTTGAGAATAAAGTCGAAATGTTGAGAATAAAGTCGAAATATAATGTTGAGAATAAAGTCGAAATATAATGTTGAGAATAAAGTCGAAATGTTGAGAATAAAGTCAAAATGTTGAGAATAAAGTTGAAATGTTGAGAATAAAGTTGAAATGTCGAGAATAAAGTTGAAATGTGGAGAATAAAGTCGAAATGTTGAGAATAAAGTTGAAATGTTGAGAATAAAGTCAAAATGTTGAGAATAAAGTTGAAATGTTGAGAATAAAGTCAAAATGTTGAGAATAAAGTTGAAATGTCAAGAAAAAAATCGAAATGGCAAAAATAAAGTTGAAATGTTGAGAATAAAGTCGAAATGTTGAGAATAAAGTTGAAATGTTGAGAATAAAGTTGAAATGTCGAGAATAAAGTCGAAATGTTGAGAATAAAGTTGAAATGTTGAGAATAAAGTCGAAATGTTGAGAATAAAGTTGAAATGTTGAGAATAAAGTCGAAATGTTGAGAATAAAGTTGAAATGTTGAGAATAAAGTTGAAATGTCGAGAATAAAGTCAAAATGTCGAGAATAAAGTCGAAATATAATGTCGACAATAATTCTCAACACTATATTTTGACTTTATTCTCAACATTTCAACTTTATTTTTGCCATTTCGACTTTTTTCTCGACATTTCGACTTTACTGACCTGATGAGGAGGAGGGGAAAAAAAAATTCCTCCCCCCATTTTTTCCCCTCACTGTGGCCCCAATACTCCGTCGTAGTTTAAAGCCTTTGGGCATTTTCAAACAGCTCCCTGCCTCAGTAGCGTGTCTTTAAAAGCTGACTGAAAATATAAACAAATAAATACTGCCCTAAAGTTTTCTGCAGAAAATCAAGTCTTCCAGAATTTAACTACTAAAATATTATCTTATCTTTCAAGTGTTTTAAGATCAAAGAAATCTGAAAAAAAAATGAAAGGAGTTTTTAAAGTGAAGAGATGATGTTAAATAACTACCTCCCTACAGATGCCAAACTACTTTTACCAGAACAGACTCTCTCCCCTTAATGTGCTTCCTGCATTAATACTGGACAGGGTCGGTCGGGTTCATTCGGTTTTTTAACACACACGATCTCTCTCTTTCTTTCTCTCGCTCTCTCTCACGAACAAACATACACACACACACACGCTTCTACCATCACGGACTATTTCTATATGGACATTAGCCTCAGTGTTGTATGGAGGGATGAGCAGACAGCGATCTTTGTTGGACACTTTGTCATTTTTTTCTCATTCTTATTCTTTTATTGACAAAGAGAAATAAATGTGCAATATTTGGTCAATATCTGTGAGTCTTAAAATCTTTTCTGTTGAATATTTATGTACAAATTTTGTCTAAAGGTAGCAAAAAAAGTATTTAAAGGTATTAAATTTAACTTAAAGATTGCTGCATATACCGTGTAACCGTAGAATGGGTTAATTGCTTCATCCCTAATTGAGACGCTACAGGAGGAGGTGGAGTTTGAGGCATCACATGAGTTGGAAAATCAAATTTAGTTGCTCAAATTCAACAGATTCTCACTCACACGGTTGTTTTGATGGAGTTTTAAATGTTGCCCAATGTGGTGTCAAGCATTGAGGGAGATTCATGCATCGACATATTAAACCCAACGATCTGAGGAACCTACCTCTGGGTCCTTCAGGCGAGCGAGATCAGGGTACAGGTAGAACTTGATGCCCTCGGCAGCACCTGGCAGTGTCACACCACGAATCAACAGCACGATGAGCATGACGAACGGGAACGTAGCGGTGACGTACACCACCTGTGGACGATCAAACGACAACAAAAACATCCTTATAATCCTGAAAAACGTCTCCACTGTGGGTTATTCCCCCGTCTGTGGCGTCTTTAACGTCACGGCGGAGGATTATCTTTGATGAATGTGTCGACTCTGGGAGTTATTCTGCGATTATGACCAGAAGAGACCACAGTCTGTTGCTTTAATCAATATCTGTGTGTTAGTGCGTGTTATCCAGAGAGCGGTGACAGCTCTTGGCCTCGTAAGAGCAACTTTATTACGAGAGTTACAGCTTGGAACAACCAAAGCTCATAAATCAGGCGAACCAATCGATCCGGAGTGTGGAGGCCATAAAAAGAGCCGTCTGGGATTGATTGAGCTGTGAGTCGCCGTGTGAGTCGTTGTTGTTGTTGATGTTGGAGCTGTAACTAAACACCGTCTTAAATTTTCTGATGTTATATTCATTAAAGGCTGAAGCCAACGCTCAGCGCTGGACTGAAGGCAGAAGATCGTTAATCTGCTCCTCTGGTTCATGAATGTAAAACTGCTTTCAAACAATAATCACATTTCTTACAAGTGTTTATGAAAACTGGCACAGAAATGTTGCTCTGTTGAGGAAATATCCAGCTGATTTATTTACAATAAACTTATCTATGAGCTTTTTTATTAAACCATATTCTTATTTTATTGCATTATAAACAAACATAATATTGGTATTGCTCTCAAATCTTTCCTTCTCATGGCCGAAACACTAAATATGCTGTTTTTACAAACCAGTAAATGACAAACGAGTGTCTGCATATATTTTAAAACTGCTATCTCTTTTATTAATGACATGTGAAACGTATAGTGTGGCAATTACTACTATTTTCATGTATATACCACCTTTTGTGTGTGTGTGCGTATGTTTTATTTATTTATTTATTTATTTATTTATTTATTTGTTTTGTTTTGTCTTGTTTTATTTTTTTAATATTTCTTTTAGATCTGGTTGCATAATAATATCCTCTTGGAACCCTTATAGTTTTGCCATTGTCTATTTGAGGTGTGATACCGCTTAACATATTTTAAATTCAGACACTATGCAATTGATCTTTTAAACGTGTAACCATTGTGTTTATATGTGTTGAAAAATGTACTTGAAAACGTAATAAATAAATCATAAACAAACAAAAAACTAAGTCCATGATATTTTTTTTCCCCTTTCATGAATAAAAACAGAAAGTTAAGACATATTTCGTGGCATCTAAGAACAAAAACAGAGCAAGCTGCAACATTTGGAGCTGAAAAGTGAAGTTAATTCAAAGTACAACAAAACTGCAGTTCCTCAAGCGGCCACTAGAGGCTGACTCCAAACATTAAGCAGAGCCCATAAACACTTATTCAAAATTCACATTTTTGCAGCAGGAATAAAATAGTTACAGCAAAGAATAAAGGATTTTAAGACAATCAAGGTTTCTTTTTTTTGTGTTAACTACGTCAATATTAACAAGCTGCATCCAGTAGATTTGGACGAGTTGTAAAATAAAGAGGACTGATCTGCTCTCAGGAAATATTCAACACTATGTGGCAAGTTATATATTTTAAGGTTTAAAATCTAGACTGGATATGTGTTATTCAATTTTGCTTAGTCAAAAAGAACATTTCAGATATCGGCAAATACATTCTGCCTATTCACAACTGTCAATTCAGATATTTACAACCTCATTTTGACTTTGAGGAGAAATCACTTCAATTTTTGCCATTCGTTTGTATGAGTTTTCTAATTCAGGATATCTACTATGTTATTTTGAATATCAAAAATGGGAAATGTAGATATCTTTAATTTAATTTTAGCTCAAATTTTAATTTTAGATATCCAATAAAGGGATTGTAAATATCTTGAATGGAGATGAATTAAAGATATCTATAATTCTAATTCTGCCTAGTCAAAATGTATTTAGAAATATCTGAATTGGAAATACAGACATCTACAATTCATTTGCAGATATCTGTAATTCACATTTTGGAGGTGTATCCAAAATGAGGTTGTAAATATCTGAAATGACAGAATGTATTTGTGGATATCAGAAATTTTCTTTTTGACTTGGGGAAATTGAATCACAGGTATTTGCATCACATCTTTTAAATTGCTTTTAATGTTTGATTGCTTTTAAATGTATTTCTTTTATCTGCTCTACAACTGTAATTTTTACTTTGTGATGTTTTTATTTGATGTTTTTTTATCTTCTGTACAGCGTCTTTGAGTGTTATGAAAAGCGCTTTACAAATAAAATGTATTATTATTATTATTATTATTATTATCTGCGGTCTGACTTTTAAATGTCAAAATGTCTTACCATAAATTACAGATTTCTTTAATTCACTTCAGTGCAAGATATCTGCAATTCCTTTTTGGATATCCAGAATTAAATTTTGACTGGGAGAAATGAACTTTAGACACAGCTCTGGAAAAAATTAAGAAGCAACTGCAAATTTTTAAGGAACTGCAAAAATGCTAAAATGATAAGACTTCCTCATCTTTAGAAAAATGACAGAAATGAAGAGGTTCCTGTTTTTCTACATTCATATTTAAATGTTTTTTTTACAGAAGCATGTACGTGAGTATTTTAAACCTTTGCTGACTGTTATGATAAAACTTTTATCTTCATGACGAGAATATGCAGCTGCCAAACACGTCATCTCTGAGAGGAAGAACGACCAAGTGGAACCAGATGCTGCTTCGTTGGTATTCTGTTATTTCCTGTCCCAGAAAAACGTCTACATCTCCAAAAACTCAGTCTTATCTAACGTTTGCATTTCAGATTTCTTTCCATTTCAGTTTTTATTGGACTAAAATGAAGGATTAAGCAGCGTAACGTTGCGAGCACATGCACCCGCAGCCTGAACATTGCCCCTATTGTTCCACACGTCGAAAACATCACATGACCATCAGCCTGTCACGGTTTCTTGCAGACAATGTGATAAAGCTGAGATAAAAATGATGACAGAGATAAAGAGGAGTTCAGAAAGTTCAGGAGGAACTGAAAGAGCGTAAATAAAGATGGAGGTTTTTACCTTTCCGGTGGATTTGACTCCTTTCCAGATGCAGAAGAAGCAAATGACCCAAACGAGCAGTAAACACACGGCCAGGTCCCATTTGACAGGACCCATGTCGTCGATTCCACCGGTGATTCCCAGCACATTATGTCTGCGAGACGAAGGAAAACACAGTTATTCAGGAGGATGATTCCCTGAACTCAATAAACTTTCTGTAAGTTTTCAAGTTGATTTCAGCCAATCAAATCAAAGCAAACGACTTCTCTAAACCAGTGGTTCCCAACCTTTTCCAAATCAGGACCCACTTTTAAAGCTCAAAAATGTTTGAGGCCCACCTCCAGCCCAATACATACCGCTAAATACGTTTTTTTTTAGAACCCCATTTGTAACAATGACCCAAAATTTAATTTAAAAAAATGTAATAAAACCCAAAATGTGATATCAGGTAGATAATGAAACAGATGTTAAGCCGAAAACGTAACAACGTTTTGCCCAAATTATGAGAACTTGTTACATTCTGGTGCAATTATTATATTTTGGGTTTTACTTTATGCTTTTTCGTTACGGGCTCAGCACTTTGGTTACAGTTTTGACAATTTTTGAAAATTTGGGATTTATGACTTTTTTTTTCAATGACATTTCAGGTTGTTGTTATTTTTCAGGTCATGCTACCTAAAGAGGAATAACATGCCTTCTTAGGGGACTTTTTCCATATATTAAAATCAGAACTGTTTTAATTTCCTTTAAAACTTAACCAAGTTAAACATTTTGAATGTGATTATTTGTATTTGTCTCTTAATTTTTCTATTTGTACCTTGTATCTTTATATAATTACACTCCAATAAAATACTTGTTTGGAAATGATTTCACGGCCCACTTGCTGTACCTTCGCGGCCCAACAGGGGGCCACGGACCACAGGTTGGGAATCACTGCTCTGATTGGTGGTGTGAGTTGAAAGTAAGTTTAATTTTTGCAGTAGTTGGGTCTTACGTAACGCCGTCATTTTGTTACTGACGCGGGCTTCCTATCTTTGACACAAAATTTGTATCTGACATATTACTCACCTGCATTGCTGCGAGCCGAGTTTGACTTCGGAGGTCGTCTACGGGGCGGGGGACCACAGACCGACGTCATATCGTCATAAGCCCCGCCCCCTGGTGTCTGGCTGCAGTATAGGTCATAAGCCCCGCCCCCTGGTGTCTGGCTGCAGTATAGGTCATAAGCCCC